>JANHGL010008052.1:924-49881 GCA_024611195.1 Ceyx melanurus | reverse complement strand
TCTCCAGGCTAAAGAGCCCCAGCTCTCTCAGCCTCTCCTCATAAGGGAGATGCTCCATTCCCTTAATCATCTTGGTGCCCTGTGCTGGACTCTCTCCAGTACTCTCTTTCTTTAACTGGGGTGCCCAAAACTGGACACAGTATGCCATGTGGGACCTCACCAATGCAGAGTAAAGGGAGAGAAGAACCTCCCTTGACCTGCTGGCCACACTCTTCTTAATGCAGTTTAATACAGGACATAGCCATCCATGACAGTGTTCCAGTCATGAGAGCTGTCCCACCAGGTCTCAGTGATTGCAATGAGAAGCTGGAAGAATGAGAAGCTGCAATGAGAAGCTTTTGCTGGAAGCTGGTCCACCGTGCCTAAATAAATACAGGATTCTTAGCCTCCAAGAAATCAGCAGCCAGGTGTGACAGACAGTGAGGAAAGCAGGGAAGTGGCCAGTTCTTACAATAGCAGTTTGGTGTAAATTGCTACTGTCAAAATTGCCAGTGCTGGGTTTTTGACCTCTAGCCAGTCTATCTGTTTAGATGAGGCTGTTTAAACTAAAATAACACTGCAATTGCAAAAGGAAAATCACAGTTCTGGGAAACCCTCTTCCCCCTATCCTGCATACAGTTGTCTTTTGGATCAGCCTTTACATGATCATTAAAATAGTTCAAAAAGGGTTTGATGGATTGGTGTTGTTTTTATTTTGTTTTGTTTGTTTTTGGTTTTTTTTGGGGGGGACACAGAACCACAATGCTAAAAAAAATAAATCAGATAATTAGATAATTAAATCAACTGAAGATTTTGGGTCAGAAAAAAAGAAATTATGATGAGAAGCTCAAGTACTCTAGTATTTTCCAAGAAAAAATGTGACGTAAGATTTTGAAATGGCTTGGATTTTGAAACTGGGACATTTCTAGACATTAGTTAAAAGGCATTGAATATTCCAGAAGATTAAAATGAAATTACTTGTTCATATGTTTCATCTTTGGATGAAATATTTTATAACTTCTTTGCTCTTTGTTAAAAGTATGTAAAGTGTATTGAGATGTTTCTTCTTCAGATGAAGAAGAATTTTAAGCAATCCCTTTTCCCACAAGATCCTCTTTGTCCAAATCTGTCTCAAATTCATCTCCCCTTTTTTCTGGGCATTGCACCCAGGCAGAATTTTTTTTCAGCTAACATTACATTTGCTAAAAATGCAACATTTGGGATAGGAATACATGCTTTCTATAAAAATAGGTCAAATTTGGTGATGAGTTTGAACAACAACCAGAAAAAATAATTGAAAAGAAGTTGAAATTATTTCAATATTTTAAAAAGTAAATTATTTGATATCTCATTTTGAAACTGCTTTCAGATTCATGATGCTGAACCTGGAAGTGCTCTATTAAAACAGGCTAGAAAAGACAAGTTTTTTAGTTCCAAGATAGAACTATTTTCCCCCCTTTTTCAGTTAAGCCATTAAATTAGAAAACCAGAATTCATTCTGGTGGTCCAACTCCAGTTCTTCAGTCGCTGAAAGAGGCAGCCAATTGTCACAGGCTTTTTTTTTTGTCTGAAAAGGTAAGTTTAACTGTTTTAAATGTATAATAACTATTACTTCTGACATTCATCCCTCTAAACTCAATTGCAAGTCTGTACCTACATGGTGCTCAGCCTCTGCCTTCACCACCAGTAGGCACTTCTCTGTCCAGGTCACTGAACAACAAAGGACTTGCCCCAGGTCTGGGCCAGGGATCCCCTTCCTTACCTTGGCACCTGCCTGATGCTGTAGCCTGAGACCCTTTAATTTCCCCTGACTCATAGCTTTTGTTAATGAAGTGTTTCCTTCAGCTTCTTTCTTTAAAATACATCTGAAGCTGTTTCTGCTGCTGCTTCTTAAAGTGTTTCCAGCTATTACAAGGACAGGTCCAGATTGATCTCGGTGATGTAGTGTAAGCACTTGCTCTGGGGAGGTAGGTGGAGTTAAATTGGATCATCTGTGGTGTTCATGTTAAATATTTTTGTTGTTTTGATGGATTTAATATTCCCAGCAGCTTTTGAAACAACTGTTAGCATTTGAAAACTGAGTCTATTAAAACCTCTTGTATGCCTGTTAATGCAAAGTTTCTATTTCAGATCACGGTGAAAAGAACTTTGTGATGAAATTCAGCTTTTACACTGTTTGCTGTTAAGTGGACTTTGCTAGTGATGATAGTTTTTACTAATGACACTGCCAATCACTCCTTATGGTCTGGAGTGATTTGTTTGTTCTAAAATGAACGAGAGACTACAAATTCCTTATTTTTTTCTCCTGATGGTTAACCTAAGACTTTGATCTGAGAAAAATCCATTTCCAAGTAAGAATCAGACTAACTTTATTCATCACACCAGAGAAGATCCCAGAGGTGATCATTTGGGAAAGATTGTAAACAGCAGTAGGACTGGAGATAATTTGGAAGAATTTATGTAAAAAGAGGCAGACTTCCTTCTGGGAGGTGTTAATGGGAGTGTCAGGACATGGAGATGAGAGGTGGCCACTCCTATTGAGTGCTGTGGATATGGTACTTCCAGAACAAAGCAGATCACTGGAGGCAGAAACCACAGCAATAATAATGAGGTCATATTTGCTAAACTATGTGTAAAGCATGTCTGGATCAGTTTATGCTAAAAGAAGGGAAACAAAAAAGGGAACAAGACATGCCTCTTTCAGTATGTCACAGGTGGCTCTAAAGAGGATGACCATCAGTTCTTCCTTATGCCTGCCAAAGGGAGGACAAAGAATTTGATGATTTTTCTTCAAGTGTGTCAATGCATAAAACCAGAAGGAAGAAGCATAACCAGAACAGTGATTGCAATGGATTTACCTGCTTTTTCAGCTTCCATGTATTGTGTTAATCATGCTTCAGAGTCTTACGATTTAATCTTCCTTACTTTGGTAGTGACCAGTTTTATTCAATATTTTGTTAATTATTTGCATTGTTATTCATAATATATTTGTCCTCGTCTAAGGCATGTTGGAAAATTTGTTTAGACTCACACGTATAATTGACACCAGTGTCATAATTCTCAGTTTAGAGTAGCACTCTAAAATGGCCACTATCACTGCATGGTGGCTGGTGGTTCTTACCACCTGAAGTAGAGCATTCTGTCACCAGTGTTCCTACTCCTTGGACTCAGGTGGGCAGAAGTGGGTGCTTGACACCCTGCTGTGCACAGTAAGAGTGTTCAAGATGTACAGAAGAATGTGACATTCAGCAAGCTTTTTGGTTATGCAGGGAGCCCCCAAACTGGCAAAGGATTCTCGGTATCAGCTGCTGAACAGGAATAAATTTTAATTGCAATTTTGGAGTTTGGCACCTGAAGTTTACCTGAGTTTCTGGGTTCTGTCATAAGCCTGGTTGTAAATGTTGAGCAATGAGACATTTGACAGGGAAAAGGCTGTAATAATATCACACGGGTGATGCTTTTGAGGACATCTGTGTGATGAGGTTCCTTCTGGTTTCACAGGGACAGAATCATAATCCTGCCTTATTCTGCAGACCATTGGCAGTTTGAAGTCAGCCAGGGCAGCTGAGCTGGGCTGGCTACAGGTGCATCCCATCCTGTAAAGTTCATGCTCAGGATAAAGGGGAGGTTTGGTGAGGGTAAATGGTCTCCTTTGATTCTGTACACTGCTTTTCTGTTTATTGTGACCACCATATGTTTGCTGAGCTGGCTACAACTGTTTACTTTATGCAGGTACTGGTATTAGTTTGGTTGTTTTATTATATCTGTTTTAATTTCAACTCCTGAGTCTATTCTCCTATTCCACATCCCCCTTCTTGGCCAGGGAGGTGTCATTAGGTAATAGAAAAGCTGCTCTGGTTTAGCTCTTGATATGGGCTAAGTGTAGACTGTAAGTATTTATAACCAGAATAAGGTTTTGTGTACCTCTGTGTTTTGTTAGAGGATTAGTTGCATTCATTATTTCAGAGTAACTCCATGCATTATGCCCATCTTAATTAAAATGTGAAAAAGAGGGAAGATTTTAATCACAAAATAAATGAGAAAACTGAATTACAACTGATACTCTAGCTGACTTAATTTTTTTTTTAAATGACTCATTCCTTGTGATTAATGACTGATTCCAGACTGAACGTAGGCTGTACATATAAAACTCAAAGAACTCTGTTTAAAAGACTAGTACTTTTAATAAACACTAAAAAAAAAAGACACATGGCCCCCCAGAACATTCATGTAAATTAATATCTTGCCAGTGACTTCACTGAAGCCAGGTTTTATCTGACTTTTCACTTCTCTTTATCCTATAATATGAGAATAAGTTTCTTCTACCTATGTAACTAAAGAATTAGAGCACATGATAGTCTCTTCTGTAAAATGTCAGGTTTTTGTTCAAAACATCTACATTCATTGGTTTTTATCTGCCTTACCTCTTTTCCTCTCCAATCAATGAAACCTGTTTGGGTAATTTGCTTTGACCAGATCTGTGTCTGTAAGATCTTAAGTGGAAAAACTATTTGCATACTTAAGAATTCTGAGAACAGAGAGTGGCATTATCATTTGGGATTTGGTTGGGGATTGTTTTTTCGCCTGTGCTGGGCCAAGAGAGACACTCTACTTTTATGTGTAGCAATTACCATTCCTAATTTTTGTAATTAAACTGTCCTGTGAAATAATTAACATACAAAATGAAAGCTGCCAGGCTAAGCTTCCTTTCTGTCTGCTTTCCATATTTTTAACATACTGGCCCATAAAAACCTGGATATTCGTTTCTCTCTTCTCTCCTCCTCTGACTTTTGTTCAAAATTGGTTTTGAAAAAAAAAATTCTCTCAAAAAATGTGGTCTCTGTAGAAATGGTAGCTCACTGGAACCAATATGGAGAAATACCAAGGAGTTGCTTCTAAATTAGTTATAGAAATTGTCTCATGCACACACATGAAATTATAATGGAATGGAAATTGCATCTCCTACCTCATGTCATTTTTTGATTGAAAATGTCAGTGTCACTAAAGACTAAAAGAACACATGCTCTAACAGAACTTGCTGAACTGTCCAGAAGCATGTGTTTGAAAAAATGCACAAATATTGCAGGCAGGATTTTAGTTTTGGTGGCAGGAGTGACGTGCTGAATAAACCAATCATTGGCTCTGTATCAGTATAGAGAAGTCCATGGAAAATTACCACCCTTCTTTGAATTCTCAAATAATTTTCATAGGCAAAACAAGAATGATGATTGAATAGAAATTTAAAAAAATTAAATTTGCAAATAGCACAAAGTGCTATTCAGAGACTGAAAGAGCAGCAATGTTAATTGGAAATATTCTTCCTGCAAAAAATGCAAAGCAGAGTAACAAACACAAACTGGAATTGGCAGGATGTGTTTACTGCTAATACTCATGCACCTTTCATTGTCCTTTTTGACCATGGTGGTTGACAAAATGTAAAACTTATTATTAAAAATATAGGGGTTTTGTTAGATGAAACAAATTTTATGGCTGTTGTTGATTAGAACTGAATTAAATGCATGAGCTTCCACTGAGAGGTTCCCACCTTTTCACAGGGCTGCAGTGGTCTTTAAACACTGTGGAAATAAAATTTGAATTTCTTTCTCTCTCTTATACTTGTGTTTTAGCTTATTTACAAAAAAAAAAAAAAAAAAAAAAGGGATCTTTTAAACAGTGCTTTGAACTTGTGTTGCTACTCAGAAGTGAAATACCTTAATTCTAGGAATTCTACTTCAGGGTGTTTCAAAACAATTGCAAAATCATTACATTTTAGAGTTTAATTGCATTTGCTAAATGTAATTAAACTCTAAAAAATAAAATTTCCAATATGTATAAATATAATTAATTCCCATTATCAGTTATGTGGGTTTATGTTGATAACTTTGCAGTGCTTTGATTCTGTGAATTTCAGTAAAAGTGCTGTATTATGTATTAATTTCCAGGGACATTAATCTTTTTTTGTTACACAGATTCCCAGGAAAAAAAATTGGCTTTCTGTTCCTATAAAATAGAACTGACTGTATCAGTGGGAAAACAAGATCTTATGTCCAGATTCTTTATAATTTATATCTGCCTTTTAAACTATTGAAAAAGTGCAGGCTATGGGCAGAAAAATCTCATTACTGGAAATCTGTACTTCAAGAGAATTTAAAGTTGGACAAATGGATTTGAAGTTTGATAAGAAAATTGATTGGAGATTGTATATTGTGAATACATTAGGTTTATAAAGACAAAACATGCATGAAGTGCAATTACTGCTAGTGTTGCTATATTAGTATGAATGTTAATAGCATGTTTGTTTTTGAAATGGGTTATGCATTCTGGTAAATGTCTGCTTGAATCTAGTCATCTGTGTGTCACTTGTCTAAGTACTCTCATTTAAGATGCCATATTCCTTCTTGTAGCAATAAAGGGGTAAAGCAACATTAATATTAAATAATTAGAAAAACAAAAGGGGAATGATTAAACATATTTACATAATTGAAATAACACTGAGTCGCAGTGGGAAATCGGGACAATGTTGTCTCCTTTCAAAGTAATTCATAATTCAGATTTTTAATTATGGCATATTCATTCATTTAAAGATGATTCTGGATGAGAGGGCCACTAATGAAATACAATCATTAGCATCTAAACAAAGTAATTTAGAAAGTCTCCTTTCGGGGAAAAGATTTCTAGAACATCATCAATCACACAAGATATGCAAAAACAAGCAATTAAACCGCACACAAGAACTACAACAACCTTATATATTAGTAATGTACACATGAAAACATAACTGATTACAATGATTAGAGTAGGGTAGTGTGGTTAATTTGTATGTTATGTAGCAATTTAATGGAAGAATGTACCAGGACAGATAAATCACACAACAAATGAATGCCATGTCATTGATACATGTTTTGCATATATTAATGATGCTGCAGTCAGTGCCAAGTTATCAATAAAAATATCCAGTGTTGAGACTATGGGATTGTGTCCCTCAAAGATACATAACTCTCTGAGTATGAACTCTAGGCTACAGTTTTAGTCTGAGGTTTTATTGGTTTCTTTTTCTTTTTTCCTTTCTTCCCCCCCCCCCCCCTTGTATTGTATTTGATTTTGTTATATTGTCAAAATATAGACTTGGGAAGATATTTTGTGAGAGAAGCAGGTGCTGCATTAGTTTCTCATTAACTACTCAAATCCTGCTTTGAGCTTATAGTAACAAAGTACTCGTAGACCTAAATGGGTCAGTGATTTACAGGGTCTTTCCATATACACAATTAGAATTCATTAAACATGCGGCAGCATTAAATGGACGGAGTAATTCGGCCTGACTTTTAATGTCTGTGTGCAGTGTCCTGTTAAAGGGACACAAAAAGGCTGACTTTAAACACCTTCTTCGGGGTAAATTATAGTCTTGTTGGAAACCTGCACCATTTCCTCCTCTCGTGTAAAGAAAAGGCAGAAACAGTGGAGTATGTGTGTGCAGGGAGCATCCTGCCGCGGTGAGGCAGGAGCAGCTGGTGTAGCTGTGCTGCCTTTGATAACCACCAGGCTTAGAAGCCAAAATATGTTCTATTGGGTACTCAAAGGATAAAAATACTGGTTAATTTTCAACGGTGCTCCTTCATTTGACTTTACAATTTATAGCAGTGAACATTAATGCAAGAATAGCTTGGTCGAGGAGGAGTTTAAAATTAGAGCACCTCTTCTCATTAGCCCCAGCAGCCTGACCCAGGGTGAACTGAGAAGTAATTTGCTGCCAGATCCTCATTTTGCTTCTGTTATCACTCCTTGTAAATGAAGCACAGCAATTTATTGTAGCACCTCAAGGAGTCAAGAACATAATGTGTAAAACACATACAAAAAAAATCTTTCTTCACATTCATTAACACCCAGCACATAGAGGCTGTTCACTTTTCACTCTAATGAAGGAGGGGGATCTTAAATCTAAAGCTTTCCAGTCTGTGAAGAAGGCCTCTTCAGGTCATTAGACAGAAGCTCAGTTGGACTGAAGAAAGGTCATTGACAAAAAAGGGAGAATGGCAATATGATGAAAAATAGAAAATGGATAAAAGAAGAGACTTTGGAAAGCTCAGAGAATGGAAAGCACATTTTTGGCATCAGTGATCAACCCTTCTTGTCTCTATGTTCATTTTCTGTTGTCAGTGAAGAAAAGAATATCTGGCTTTTTATTTAGCTGGGAATTGCTCTCGTGTTTGGTCAATTCTCGTTTCATCACCCTTGATCTGACCTTGCAGGAAGCATTAATAGGCTTACTTTTAAGGAAGCTTTGTATGCTGGATATAAATTCAGCCCTTCATTTTTGTCTTTTTTTTTTTTTTTTTTTTTTAAACATGCCATCTACTAGATTTTAATGTATGCTGATTATGTAACTGACAATTTCCCCTCAGGGAGGTCTTTTGTCTCAGCAGTCCTGATTAACACTTCGGGTTTATAGCTCTATATTAACATCACATTCAGGAATATTAGGAAGCTCCTGTATGCAAATTAATTTATACTGGTAACAGAAATGGAGGAAATTGAGGAGTTAAGGGCACTCCCTGTACACGTGATGAAAGTAGATCATAATATGTATTTAGGAATATGGGGGGGGCAGGATTACCTAAGCCAAAATACATAGAAACTCATAAAAAATACCCTTTTGTTTAATGTACCCAGTCTCCAGTGGCAGAAGGCTTGAATTCTGTAGTTCTGTAGAAATCACCATTAGGTGTTTTTTTTCCATGTTACTTTCACTGATATAACCAGTTATTACACTTTTTTTTTTTTTTTAATTGTAAGTGTTGCATAAAGATGCAAAAAAAAGTCCTTTTCTTGTTTTTTACCATTTTTGTTGTTATGGATGAGCAAATACTGTTTTTTCTCATAATGTATTTTTCTTATGTTTGCCCACATCCCATTGTTGGATCTTTCCTTTGTACAAGCTAATCTCATAAATTAGAGTGTATATATTTTACAGTAAATGCTTTCCCATTTAGTTAACAGCATGAGACCATTATCTTGTGACAAAACTGTTCCAGTGAAGTCTCTTCATTAAATAAGTAATCATCTTTTACATACAATGGAAACTGGAATTAGTAGTATATAAATATACAATATTGAAAAGCTATCATTTGACAACAACATGACCTACATCAAATTAAGCCTTATTCTCCTAAACCTTCTGGACAATTGTATGCAGTTACACCCCTTGGATAGTCTTAGGCCAAAAAAAAAAACAAACAACAAATTAACTATCAATGTATTCAGCATATCAAATTGAGGCTAGAGATTCTTTTGGAGCTCTATTAAGTTTGGGTTTACTTAAGAAGCATCTGTGTGGATTATGCATCTAAAAATGCTGCAAATGGCTTTTTAAGATTTTTTTGCTGCTGAGATGGAAGAGCAGGTTGTTTCATTAATTCTTCACTGTACCCCCAGTTCTCTTAGCTTTGTTGTTCAGCTGCTGTCTTAATACTAAGCTGCAGTGTTCTTTATAACCCAGGTAGTTTGTCAGATAGAAGGTTGGGAACAGTCAACTGACTGGTCAGACAGGCAGAGCTGCTGGATTGCCAGTGCTGAAAACCACAGTTAGGTAAAGAAGGCACCAACTCACCCCTGCCCAGATCTGTTCATTAGCAGTTAGAACAATTTGTGTGCTTATTTAAGCCATTGGTTACACCATACCTGTTAAATATGTTGAACATATTTAAATAGAATGTTCATTGCCAGAGGCCTCCTGATACCAGTTTGACCCAGACTTTCCACAAAGTTGGGTCCACACACAAGTGTTTTGTGGGGTCAAATAAAGTACTCCCGAGGTACCATTATTTTCTCTTATTTGACAATATTTTCCATGGAATATATCTGCATTTTGAGCAATAATATAGTTTACAAGCTCACATGGAACAGAGCCACTACAGACAATCCCAGGGATTTGTAGAGTGAATTTGAAGCTGGGGTATTCAGTGAAGTGCTCCAGATATCCAGGCAAGTCTTGAAAATATCCAGTCCCTCTTTTTTGATAGCTTAATATTTAGCTTGCAAAAAAGGGTTTCTCTCAATGCCTTGAGGTCCTGTTTGCTCCATAGATAACAGGAGGATGGAGGAAAGAGGTCACAGCTTGCCTTCATGCCAGGACCCTGAAGGCTTCACAGATAGATCTTTCACTCTGAAGAAGGTGCTTGTGCCTGATGATGTAAATAATATGGAATGTTGAGACAAAGTTATTAAAAAAACCTAAGAATCTTTAAATTATTTTTTTTTTTCCCTACTGAAAGATACAAAACTGAATTACTGTTATTTGGGGAAGAGTACCTAGCTATTTTTTGTTTATCAATGGGTTTTTAATAAATGCCCAGTGAAAGATGGGATCTCTATATGTGACCTCTAAATGGATGTAATATTTATTCATAACACAGTAGGCTGAGGGCTGCAGCATTCTTTTATCTAATATCCAAACCTTATTGTTTTACTTCCTTCGAGCACTTCCTACCTTCCTAAAAAACAGGATATGTCATGTAACTTGCACCTAAGACATATACCTCAGTTCTATATGTGGTATAAATGGACTACAGCAGCTCAAACAATTAACAAAGCTGAGCTGGGAAAAGCAACATCTCACAGAATATTCACTTATGGAACAGTACCTTAAAAACAAGCAAACAAACTGAGAAAGGAGGATCTGACTAGTTTCTAAGTCCTGAAACCTTCGTTCACCAAGTATCCAAATGAAATAGTTTTGTATTTAAAAAAACCCAACAACTCAAGAATAAGTCTTGAAACTTTATTTGGAAAATTCCTCAGGGATGTTTCAGTCTTTCCACTGCTTTCAATTGAAACTGTTAAAAGAAGGGGGAGATAGAAGGCAAAAACGTGGCAAAAATTACCAACCATAACTTCTAGTTTTTCATAAGCCATCTATAAAAAACCCCCAAACATTTCCTAAAGCCAAATTATTTTGTAACAGTCTTGGTCTTCTTAAGGTCCAAAATACTTGTTATTGAAAACTGCCAGTGAAGTCCTAGAGACAGATCTTTTTCATATCACCAGATTATTTTTGCAGACTGTTTGCAGGTATAAAAGCAATTCTTTTGATAGTGTATATTCTAACCATATGTATGTACATGAAAACAAGTATTTATATATTTGTTAAAATTTTTTTTGTATTATCTTTTCTAATTCTTGCCTCTTCAAATCTCTTCCTCCGCTCCCTTTTCATCCAGCTCTATTTTTCTACATTTTTAACTCACCTTGAGTTTTAAAACAGTGAAGGCTGTCATCTGTTTTTAGCAGAGAGCAAGATACAAAGAGCTTTTATGCTGATTGTCACCCTGTGTGGTGGGGAATGAAGAAAGAACCAGGAGAGGTGAGTGAACCTAGGCACAGAATGGGGAAATGGCCCAGCTCCTGGCCTCTGTAATTCACAGACTATTTTAGACACTAAAATTGTGACAGCTTGCTCTTGTGATAAAGATGTTAACAAGAAGAGAAAATGACATTAATTTAATCTATTCTTACAGGTCATGCTGAAATGAGACTGTGATGATACAAAATTATAATAATAAATATGGTCGTAATTTCACAATTCTTTATAGATACCGTTCACAATCCTTTCACATGCAAATGTGAAATCTTGTCCTTCATGACAGTGATTTTTGGTGCCATCTAGACTCTAATTCAGCATCTTCTAATAGTTGATGTCATAATTACTTTATATGGCAAGGACAATGTAAAAATACTATATTTACACATTAGGATCTCAAGATAGCTTTACTTTTATTACTTTTCTGCCTGGGCCTGTAGGAACATTTCTAATTTAGACATTCGCTACCTTTTCAGAAGCAAATTTATTATCAGCATGCTCAGCTCATGATATGTTAATAACAAAAGACAGTGCATAAACCACTAAGTATTGTTAAAAAAATATTTTTTTGTAAGGTATTTTTGTATGAATGAAAATGGTGATTTTGATTTGTTGGTATTTTTAGTAGCCACACAAACCTGACACATTATTTCCTAAATCCTGAAAAGTCTGTGGACAAACGATTATCTAATTCTTGTAGGGATTTAATTATTTTAAAGGCAGTATTTTTATAAACTCATTCAGTCAGAGAAATACGATCTCTTCTCAAAAGAGTAATTCAAACAGCAGTATTAAAGTTATTAGGAAAAAAAAATAAACTAGAATTCTAATCTATTTCTAATCTAATTCTGAAAATGATAATTGTTTGATCACATTATCTCTCTTTTTTTTTCCAGATTAATTTATCCCAGGATGATTTTTACTAAGCAGTGTTTGTGATTTACACTGGGAATGGCAGTGACACTATTGAACAAAAGATGCTCAGCTGCACCTTTCAGGCAGGAGGAGGAGCATTAATCTGGCCGGCAATGAGTCCTCACAGTGTATCTTCAGCAGCAGTATCCCCAACATATTTTGTTGAGTTTACACCTGTGTAATCTGGTAGGTGCAGAGGGTGGAGCTCAGCCTCTGCATTCTGCTTAATAGCCTCAATTACAAGTAGAAAAGCATACAGTATGTACATCAATACACACTAGATGTAATTGCAATGTCAGCATGGACAATGTTTGGCTGAAGTGCTGCTTTAAGTGAATAATTTCAATGACGAAAGTGTATTTTTTCATATTTGACAACTAATGTACTGAACTGATCTTTCAGAAACATTGCACCAATTGCACTGTAATGTTAGACAGCAGAGAAATATTATCAGCCAGATTCCCCAATTCCAGAGCTAAGTGTATGCCTTAGTAGGTAAGACATGTTGCTACCCATGATTGTACTAGGATTTGAAATACAGTGCTCTTAAATTTAGGATGGAGTCAGAGGAGAGGAAACTGGAGAGAGTTGATAGTTGTAAGCAAAGATGACAAGGGAATACTTGTATTCAATACCTGTATTGGATACTTGTGTCTCACCTGGGATATGGGAAGTGTTGCAGAAGAGTACTGAAGCACAGTGCAATTGGTGAGCCCTCCTTCAAGAGTAAAGTTTCAGGATGCCTATATGGATTTTGAAAAAGATAACTGTGCTTTCCTGTTAAAAAATGTTAAATTGATTTCAATTATTTCTGTAAGTTATACATAACATATTCAATTTTGTTTTCAGCTATTTTACTTCAGTTAATAACTTCCACTGACTTTTATCAAGATCTCACCTGACGTGTTCAGGCAGAACTTGTCAAGATATTAAATTTAAAGTGTTTTTAAACAAGTTTTACTGGGGAGTTGCAGAAAGGTCCCCTGCTCTCATTTGAAGCACCAATTATTCCCATAAAACGATTAAGCATCAACTTGTTCTTTCATGTAAGTGTAAAATAGGTCATTCAGTGAACAGTGGCTTACAGGCTTGTATGCAGAAGTACTAACGATTTTAGCAGGATTACTCTTGTGGGGGAAATACATATAATAATGAAGAACAGTAGAAGTAAAGAGTCATGATACAAAAAGAAAATCTATCAAGATCATAACAAAAGCACAAACAACATAAACTGTATCTAAATAAATCTGTGATTGTGTGGCTTATCTGAGAACAACACACTTCATTATCTGCACCTGTCTTTTTTACTCTTGCCATTTGTGTTGTGAAGACAGATAACTATTTTAATTAATTCACTATTTCCGTATTTCTGATTTATTAAGGTATGTTTAATTAAAATGATTATTACCCAGTAACTTCTTAACACTGCAGTTACTCTTTTGCTTAAGTTAATTTTGTTCCATGTAGATTATTTCTGATTTATTATGAAATTCAAGTAAGCAAGCATCTGGGTAAAATGATGTTTATCAGCAAGGGCCTAATTTACTAGACTTAAGTACCATTATTCATTATTACTCTCATTATAGTGCAAAAGACTTGAGTTAGCCTTTCACATAACACCATTTGTAACTAGATAGGGAAGGTTAGGAAGAAATACAACTCATTTCTCTATTCAAACCCATGGTAGCAGGATGCTTCCTGTCAGGAAGCAGCAAATATGACCTGAGATGGTTACCTTTCTTTCTCTCCTTCCTTTCCATTTGCTCTTCACTGTAGTCTACTGATTTTTCCTCACACTTCCCTGGCTTGGACAGCAGAAGACCAAACCCCCTAGGAAGTTCTGTCTGACATCATGGCATGGCTGCTGTTTGGTATGTACTATGTACACTGTGATGAATGTCATGAGTCTAAACTAATTAAATGTCATAAAACTAAACAAGTTAGTTTCAGTTATAAAAAGTGTGGAAAGTTCTTGCTTTTGCAGGAAATGATAAGGGAGAAATTTTGGTTTTAATTGTATTTATTTTCTTAAAGATCTTTTTTTTTTTCTTTTTTTTTTAACACAAGACCAACATTTTTGAGATAAAAAGAAATTATTCTTTAATCAAAATAGAAAAATGTACTTAATGAATTGCCATTGCTTTCAGATTTGCTTTATGCTTCAACTTTTTGGTCAGCAATGAGTATATTATGCATTGTGATCACAAACAAGAGCAGTGACCTTGACAAAAGGGTAAAGCTAATTGTGCAGGGCTTTGATTTTTTTAACCCTATGGTCCAAGCTGTGGAAACAGCTGCTCCCTTGAGAAACATCCTGCTGGCATCAGTGTTCTCCTGTGCACGGCATCTTCCCAGCTCGAGGAGAGTGATGTTTTCTCTTAAACCCCTGCACCATTGCTTGTGCTATTGATATTTAAATGACAATGATTTGTGCAAAATAAAAATGGGTTTTGTGATCTTTTGGAAGATAATCACTGGAAGAGGGAGGGAGATAGCTAGAGAAAATGGAAGCCCTATGGTGGCCATTGAACAAACACATTATAGCTCTGTGGACACAAAGGATGTGGCCATGGCTAGGAGAAAATGTTTTAAAGTAGCCACTTTTAAACTGTTACTGAATTAGAAAGAAGAATACATCTGGATGCTTGTTTTAATAACATATTTAGATGAAAAAAACCCCAGAAGATGTCTATTCCCTTGTTGATAACTGCCTCCTCCAGACAGGAGAAAAAAAAATTGCTTAAAATAACAGCTGGTATTAGAACAAGAGTAAAACACATTTGTCATATAAATGAAATAATTATAATCAGAGGAGTGGAGTTATCACACTAAGAGGATTTCAGTGAATAGATGAATTCTGTGTATAACATAATCAAACTGTCAACATTTAGTCCTACTTTTATTAATTTCCTGGATTTTCTGATTAATTTAAATTATGGTTAATTGAGTAGTGAAACATTCAGGAAAGTTCAGCTAGAAGAACAATATGTTAGAGACAATTTCCACTTGTTAATACACAGTTCACTAGATTCACTACAGTAGTAAAAAGTCTGAAAGTAGTAAAAAGTCTGAAAGTCTATTAGGACAACACTGGTAGTTTGACTGAAGGGTACTTTAAAAGGCTTGGTAAGAGCTACTACCAAAGCCACAAAGTACCAATAAGCTTGATTTTATATAGCTATACAAGAAATAGAAACTTGGGGAATTTCTGAAGGGGGAATATCCAAGGTCTAGGAGAAGCAGGTACCTCTTCTGTAAAACACCTTTCTTTGTGATCATTTTATTTGCTGGTATCACTGAGTGACAGTGAGGAAAAGCAAGCAGTGGAGAAGAATTTATGTTGTCCTGTCCATCAGCTTTTGTCTTCTCCAAGCTCAGCGATCTCATCTGGGGCCAAGGAATCTACCCACGTTCAATTAGGCTCAGCCCAGACTCAGGAAAGGAACCAGTTCAGAAGCCAGTTGTGGTGTGGAGGGCAGCAATAAATATTGCAAAATGAGACAAAGATCATCATTTTGTGCAGGGTGAGCTGGCATGTGCACCCAGACAGCTCCCAGCATCTCTATGGCGACTGCAAAGGGACCCTGCAGCTCAGCAGGTTGATTAAGTTAACTCTTTTTTGGAGTTACCTTGTTCTTGGTCATTAATAATGATCTTGTCCAGACTTTCTTTGTGTGAAAACTTAATCAAGCTGAAAGAATAGCATTTCCAACTATGCAGCTGCTTTTTCTTTATCATGCTATATATTCAGACTGGTCTTACCATTGCGAGCTACAAAGCAGATAGTATGAGACAATACATTTAACCTGACATTCTGATACAAGATACTGTCAAAAGAATTCTAATTCTTTGAAATGGGAGCCGATGAGGCAAAAATGGACAATCTAAATAACATCACTCCAAATGGTAGAGGTGGACAAACGATGCTAGAGTACATTATTCCACTCCAATGGATGAAGTGACTTTCAAGGACTGATTAGCTCCATGTCTGAGAGGGTTAGCCCCCTGCCTGTTATAACAAGTGCCTATGAAAGGGTGAGCTGATCCGACAACTAGCTATGCCAACCGTGAAGTTATTTCAATACTTTCTCTGCTAACAAGTTGATTAATCCCATCATCATTTTGAATACCTATTTTACACAGAATAAATCATTTTCTAATAGAGAGCAGTTAGGAGGTGTAAAACTTTGACTTCTCAATGATGCTGTCAGCTCCTCTGCAGATTTTACCATTTCTGGCTCGTTGCAAGTTCTCAGGACTGAAGATTTTTTTTTTTTTTTCCACACTGACTGAGAAATTATATTTTTAAAACGCAGCCTTTAATTTCCTAGTGACAATGTCACATCATGAATCTTCCACAGTGAAAACATGTACCGATTTTACAGTAAAAAAACAGTGTTTAATGTCTCCATTATTTCCATGCCTTCTTCTCATTTTTCCCCTTGCTGCTACAATTATGCCAAATATCATACAAACAAATGACTGCTGCCTCTGGGGCCACATGACAAATACATCACTATGCACAAGGGAAAGCTGCAATATAATGTCTTGCATTTGCAACATCACATAATTGTTTAGGCCATTTCAGAGATTGTAGACAGCCTGAGAGGAAGAAAAAGGGCTCCAATTAGTTAGGAAAAGTGCTCATTTATGTACTCAGAAATGCAAAGATTTGAAAAATACAGAGGTTAACATTCAATAGAATAGCAATAAGGCATGTTATAAACATCACAATAAGCATTTTGTTTTTGAAAAGCAGTTCTTGTAATGAAATAATGTTAAAAGATGTCCTGAAACCTGGGTGGTGGTGGGGAAACAAGAACGAAACAAATAATTAACAAAAAACAATCCACACACACACAAAATAAAAAACAACCACACATACAAAAAACCACCCAAAATAAACAAACAAAAAACCTACAACATCAAAAAAACCTAAACACCTCACAAACAGGCAAAAACCCACAAACAAACAAAGAAAAAAAAAACAACAACAAAAACCCAAACCCTATTTTTTTTATTATATAAGTCCAGGTTTTCACTTTGTTTTTTAGGGCAGGGCTTTCTTGTACCGACAAGCTCTTAGTTTAGCAAAAAGGTTTATTAATAACAAAGAAAAATGTTGAAATCCCTATATGGGGATAAAGCTATATAAATCAAATATATATATATCTCAAATATATCCCTTGGAGTTGAGAAGTGTTGTTCTTCCTTTAGCTTTTGGATGGAATCCGTTTACCTGCACTAAAAGGGAGGTCCTTTAGCTGATGGTAGTTTTGAACCCTTGTGAACCATTGAAAAACCTCCTGTGGATGTTGCAGTCAAGCAATGTTCCCTGCTCAAGAGTGAAGTGTCTGCTCATATATCAAGACAAATGTTGGCTGGTGAAGAGGTGAATGTCTGGTCAGGCTGGGTAAGTTCAGTCTACTTGGAATCTGAGGCTCTGTACACGTGAAGGCTTCAGGTATTTGTGCAGAGCCTTTCTCCTGCTAGGAATAAGATTTTCATCCTTAGTGAGTTTTTTTCCTAACGTTTTCCTCAGGCACAGAAGATGTTTTTACTTTGCCTTCCAGTAGTAAAATGGAGAGCAGTTTGGATGACAGTATTGCAACTGTCCACTGAGTGTGTGGGGACACGAGTGAAGAAAGATCTGAGTTTTGAAGAACTGCCAAGCACAATTCAAAGGTGTAGCTGTAAGAGATGCCTCTTTTTTTCAGAGAAAAGCCTTTTTTCATTTATGCAGTGAAATGACAGGGAATATTCCCTTAGACCAGAGTAGTTAAGTAAGTCCACACCACTTATCAACCAGCTAAAAAGAGAATTGTTTTTTTGGTGGAGTAATAGGAAAAGTGAAATAAGTGCATTTCTAACTTCCTCCTTGCCCTCTGAGTTTTTACAATTATTTGTGTTGTCTATATTGGAGTTTATAAATAAATGTGTTTGCTTGTATTAACAGTGACTGATGCCCCATTTCTGGTCATGGTGAGCCTTAAGGTTGTGGTCCTGGCACAACTCTGAAGCATATTTTTCCGAGAAATGTACAAGTAATGGAAAATGCCTTCCCTGAGCTTTAAGTCAGCAGTAGTACTATAGGGGTGAATGTGAAGAAAATTTTCTGGTGACTGTGAAGAGCCAGGAGAAGGTGTCCTGGCTGAGAGGTCATGGTGAGCATTTGTGGTTCCAGGGGATTTAAGATGTTCCTCTATAATTGTTTCAACTATACCTTAGTCTGAGTAAGACTGCTGAATTTCTCTTTTGCAGTAGTAACCAACAAAGATTTTTTATTTTTTCTCTACCTTATGTTCAAGAAAATACCACTGCAACATCCCCTGGTGTGAAATTCTGAATATATGCCATGCTCTAAAGTCCACACAACTCTGTGAAATAACCTTGGAATAAGCCTGGTGCCCTTTTTCCTCCCCCATTTCTCATTATTATCAGGAAAAGCCTCCTACACACAGGCATCACAAGCCACAGACTGGATTCAGGTCTGTCTTCTGCCTAAGGGAATTTGAGTGCAGGCTTCTGAATTGCAGATTTATCAGTCCAAGTTCAGGACTGTTTAAGGATTTTACTGAGTCACGAGAACATCACTTGCTGTTGACAATTTTTTTGCTTTAATTCTTGCAAATAAGAAAGCTGCAACTCCCTTGGCTCTTCCCTGTCAATCAGGGGCCACCTCACACAGCATGGTGACAGGACAAGATTTGCACTGGGAATATAAAAAATTAGACATTTGTAACAGAGAGTGAAATACACACATTTTTCACTGACATGGCATATGGTATTATGAATATTGTTTCATCTATTTAGGTAATATTTTTTTTTTCCCCAGTTTTTTTTGTGATAAGGATATCATTAATGCACAGTAAAGCTTCTTTGTATTGGTTTGTATTAAATAACTGAGTCATAACAATGAATATTAAAATAGTAGAATAAATTTATTAATGTTTCTTAAAAATGAATTTTCCTCTTCAAACATTGGAAATTTTTTTCCCCTCCTACAGAAATCTATCAGTAAGATATTTTTAAGGTATCTGATTCATTAAGTAAGATATTATTTACTTGGACTCTGAAAATTTTAATTGCATTAATATGGAGATGTTCTATTAAGTGCTATTTTGCATTTTTTTTATGATCTCATATAGTTAGTTAGCTTTTTTGGGGCAAGAGAACACCTAGTTAAATACATATCCAGAGTTACACATTTGTTTCTTTTGCCCTGTCTCGTTCTTTTTAAACTAGAGGAAAGAAACACTCTCATAGTAACAGCAATGACTAGAAAATAAAAGCTGAAAGTTCTAATCAAAACTGTAATCAGAAAGATGACAAATGGTGAAGATTATTAAATTTTCTTTGCTCCCTTGATGAATTTAATAAAGAACTAATCAAAGATCATTAGAAGGCTTTTGTGCTTGGTGTGCATTGTAACTGGATTGCAATTGGAATTTATGTTTTAGTGGTTATCTAGGATTGAATTTGGCATGTAAATATAGAAAGGGTTTATTTTTAAATGTCAAACCATTGTATGTTGCTTCTATATTTACACAATAAAGCAGAGCATCTTTCACCATGATTAGAAATTTTAAAACTAGTATCAGTGTTTAGTTTGAAATTTCTAATGGTTCTTGATTATTTCTTCCTTTATATTTGCAGGAAAATTAGAAAATTAGAAAAAAAAGACATTTATTTCCAAGACAATTATGTAAATATTCCAATTGCTAGGACTACAGACAACTCAGAGTGCCATAACGTTCTGGAAAACCACCTTTTGCAATTCTTGAGGATTAATTTAGTGTTCTTAAATTTTAAATGGTGCTTTTAAATTTCATTTTCATACCCTCTATTTGGTGCTGGAGTAATAATAGTTATTAGATGAAGGTGTTATAGTATGAGACATCTATTTTTTTTCTCATCTGACTTGTGATATCTGTAGTCTCAGGTTAGATGATGAGAGATTTTACTTCTCTCCTTTGGTGAAGTATAATTAAAAGGCCAACTAATGCTTGAATATTAATGCTTGAAGAACATGTGCACTTCAAATGCCTATTTTATAGGTTGCAAAAGCAATGGTATGAAAAAAAAAAATCTTCAGACTCTTTTTTAAATAACTCTTTGATGGCCTAATTACCTGGTGATTTATAGACTACTGGTTGGTCATGACAGCATAGAGGACCTCACTTGATTTTATTTCCACTGACCCTTCATGTCACCTGGGCACTTTCTAGTTGGAAAGCACTTACAGTACCTGATCTCAACATCTGATCTATTTGTCTGCCACTGAATAGCTTTGTTCTTACTATTACTTTAGCATCTGGGCAGTTTTCTTGCAGTAAAGTGTAAATATTAAATTAAAGATTTAAGAGTTGTGGTTCTGGTGTTACAGAATTGTGTGGGATCTAATGTGGTCTTATATTGCACTTCTGCAGGAACAACACAGATATTTAAAGTAAAATCATTAAGACTTTAAAAGACACACAAAAATTTACTAGGGTACTCTGGCAAAAAATAGCAGAAGGCTATAACATAGGAGGTAAGCATGTCCACCCTAATGGAATCTACCCCAAATCTAGGGATTACATATCACCACATTAGAAATACTTATTGTTATTAATAAATGGTATGCCAGACCTTGTATTGGTTTTTATTTTTAAGTTGTAAGAATATCTGTATGTGAAAGAATAATTTCTAAAAACACGTTGATTTGCTACCTGCTCCCCAGCACCAGAAAAAGAAAAGGCTACTTTAAGTCTTTTCCAACTCTACTGAAAGGAGTGGGAGATTCCCCTTGATAGTGGTGATTTGCATAAGGTTCTCTAGGTATTCACAATGACATGATTATAGAAATTTTGAAGTTACTCGCTTTGTCTCTCATGCAGTGAGACCTATAATAGATATATATGCAGAAACAGATCAGTTGTTCAGGTGCTCAGAAAGAGATAACATTATCATCCAGTATCTAATATAGATCACTTATACCCTATTGTTTGAAGTGCAGTCTCCAAAAGTATGAATAGGCTCCTCAACAGAAAAAATATTAAAGAAAACGGAGATATTAGCCTGCAAAATAAGTGCACAATAGTTTCAGGAATGACTCTTTCTAGAACTAGTAAGATATGGGATCAGAATCAGAAGGCAAAGTTAGATTTAGCTTGATTCTATATTATTGAGTAATTGAAAGTGAGAGAAAACTTGGCCTCTGTGAATTAGCAGAGGATGTAAATTGCTACCTGTGTAATGAACAGGTCAATAATTTCAAAGCTAATGTAACCCAACCACCTCATCAAATCTACAGCCATTGGAAAATGTCAGACAATGGAGAAATCCTAGCAGAAACACCTTCTAGTGTTCAATCTGCATAAATTGTAATTGCCTGACGAGTAATAAATAATTTGAGACTTTTTAACAGTGAAGGAGCAGCTTTTCAAGTATTACAGACTTATCTTCTTTAGATGTGAAGGACCATTCAAGGACAAGTGCAGCCCCTGGCCCTTCAACCACCAGTGCAGACACCCTCACCATCCCTCCTCTTGTGCAGGGCACAGACCAAGAAGAGAACCATGCCCTGAGTACTGCTTGGATTTCCTCATGAAAGGACCTTCATGAAAGGTTTGCTTCATAGGGGTTCATGAGCAAGTGAAGGTGGCTGCAGGTGGTTAGCTGGGAGGTACACAAGAAGTAGGCTACACACAGCACAGCAGTGTTCACATCCCTTCAACAAATAGGAGAAGAGAGGGAAAGACCCCAAACCAATAACCTCACTTGGCTTCATCAGTTACAGATATTGTAAATATTTTATGTGATCTGTAGTGTTGAAGATGTATGGGGTTAACAACTGTAATTGTAATTCTGTAATTCTAAGTGGGCTCACTCTGTTTTGAAGGCTGTGGAACAAGCTAAAAATTAGGTTTTACATTCTGTCTTGGGATCTGTTTAGATTACTTAGTGTAAGCAGCTGCTATGCCTTGGGCCACTTGGGAGTGGTCACAGCCAGGATAAACAACTGAGCCAGCCAATAGGATATTCCATACCATACTGACTCATGCCCCCATATAAGGGGAGGGCTGGGCCAGAGTCAGGTGCCTGTTTTCAACTGAGTGTGGCTGGAGCAGGGGATGTTGCCACCTTGGGAACAGGTAGAGCCTTCCCAACTTCTATCCTTCACTATAATGTCTTAGTATTATCATTAGTATTGTTATATTCTTCCCTCTTTATGTTATTTTATTAAACTGTTCTTATCTCAGCTCCTGGGGTCTCACCTTTTTTATTCCTCCTGGTTCTCCTTCCCATTCCCCAAGAGGCGTGGAGGGTGAAGAAGCAGTGGGTGAGTGGCTTTGTGGTGTTTAGCTGTCAGCAAATGTTAAATCACAACACATCCCAAAGCTAGGAGTCTGCTGATAGAGATCTACACAGATTAAAAAAAAAAAAAAGTGAAGGTAGGTCTTTTGAGGGTGGAGAAATGATTTGAAATTACTCAAGCCTCTGTATGACTATATGATTACATAGGACCAACCACAGAAAATGAGATATTGATGAGCAGGAAGGTAGGGGCTGGAAGTAATATTTTTCTTGGGAAAGTGCTTGAAATAGCTTTGGTAATTCTCTTAAAGGGTAAGAAGCAGGAAATACACAACTTTGATAAATTTCTAAGGCTCACTTGCCAAGCTTTGGAGAATAATTATCCAGTATGAGGAACTTCTAAGATTCTAGAGCAGGCAAGAGAACTTATCATAAACTTAATGAGAGTTTTCTGATAGTTTAAATTGCTTGGTTTGGGGATTTATTTTTTTTGTTTTGTTTTTACTTTTTTTCTGTTTTGGTAGGTCAGTTTGTTTTGGTTTTTTTTGTTGTGTTTGTTTAGGGTTTTTATTTTTTAAAAATGTTTTGTGGTTTTTGCCATTGTGTATTAAAACAAAAGTTGTTTGTGAAATTGTAGTTGGTGATAAATCTAGCTCTGGGTGATCTGCAAGAAGACATTTTATTTCTGTAGATTGGCAAGCCCTAAATACAGGAAAGTGGAAATTTTTACTGGGAGTTGTTCTAAGTGTATCTGAGTGTGCAGGCATTGTGGAGGCCAAGTAGGATTAAAATTGGAGGGGTGTACTTTTCGACACTACAATGCTCCCTTTACCCTTCTGCAGACACACACACACACACACAGATGCACACATACACAGGTAGAGCTTGGAACCTCCCACCCCTTCTTGTTCCACTCCTTTGTTCCTGCAGCCAGTGCTTTTGGCTTTTGCTAACAGCATCACACATAGTGAGTGTTGTACCTCACCTGACTCTTGTATGCAGGCTGCTCTTACAATGCAAGAACAGTTAGCTACATAATATAGCATTTTGTTAAAAAGCACCCTCTTATTTAAAATAATCACAGGACATCTTCAGACACAAAACTCTCCTGAACTTGGTTTGGTAGCCTGTCACCTTGCATCATTTGTAACCAAGCAGAATTAGAGTATGATGATGCTTTTCCTGGGTTTTAAAATACACATCTGCATGGAGATGTGCCTTTATTCCTTTCCAGCCTATGTGCCTCCTCATGTCTGTTGCTCAGATGTTGACCTTTCCCTTTCGTTCTAGCCTATTTATTGATACAGTGTGAGAAAGCAAGTCAAGAATGAGGATTATAATGTTACTTTTTAAGAGCCATAGTAATTGTTATATTTGTACTTCTGCGCTGTCTTTTATTGCATAATAAAAAGCCAAGCACTTTGTTATATGGTAGAAAAAAACTTGTGCCCATAATTCAAGCAATATATAGAAATCAAAGCATAATTCATGCAGTTTGTTTGGTTTTTTTTTTTTTCAAATTACCAAATACATTGTAGTGAAATTCTTCCTATAGTTCTACAGTCCCAGCAATCTGGTTGTAAAATAGATGTTACTTCATTCTGTACTTCTGACTTTTTTTTTTACACATCAATTTACAGAGGTATATAACATGCTCAGCCTACTTGTAAATTGGGTGGTATAGCTATAGTGGAAACCACAAAGAGGCTTGAGTCTTGCACTGAATATTATCACTCTGTCAATAATGAGTTTAATGTGTTAATAATGTGCTAATAGTTGAACAGACATTACTAATGAGAATCTTATGACCATTGAAGACATTCCTTGTCTCCTTAAAAATCTCAGTTAAATTATGCAGGAAAAAAAATACATCCTAGCCCACTGCATAAAATTTGAAGAAATAATTAAGGAGTTAAATACTCCTTTTGAGGACAGAACAAATCGTGGCTGCTTTTAATATAAAATATATTCTCATTTCCAAATCTTGTGAGAAAAAGTAGAAAGCATTTTTGAACTTCTGTTAGGTACATTTTTAGCACTGGATACAACTTTAACACAGCTCATCAGAGTAATTAGCTATTTACCATTTAAATCGTGGTAAAAGTATCTTAAAACTTCTTTTGTGCTCTTATCGCTTTTTAAGGGGCACATTTATACACAAATTGCTTGGCATCTCTGTATCAAAGCTTTGATCTCCTGCACCACCAATTGTTGGCTCAGGTACAAGAGACTGTAAAATATACAAAGCTGTCTGCTCTAGACTCCAGTTGAAATAAAAAATGAGGCTGTTTATACACAGCCACTCATTAGCTAAGTCAGTCAATATTTACATGTTGCAAGTATAATGCCTTCTTTTTGTTGGATAAATTAAATTCAACCTCTGTGAAGCTTCCTTGCAAGAGACTAACATTCACAAATAAATAACTTTTTAGTTACTCAACTATGATCACAAACTGGATACAATCCTTCTATTCTTTTTCGGTTTTATTTTTAATCCAAACTACTTGCTCAGCTTAAACAGCTACAACATTAAGGAGTATTTTATAAATGGTTTTATGTATCTATCGTGAATTTTTTTTTTCTTTTTTGCCATATCGTGTATTTATTTTTTTTTTTGAAACATCAAAACTTGCAACTAACTTTTGTGTCGTATTACATAGATTTTCCAAGTTTTCTGTTAATGCTGCTTGCTATAGACTTAGCAGACCGTCATCTGAAAGTTCAAGCCTATAGGAGACCTGGCAGTTGCTTGTATTGCTAACATGTCTTGCTGATAGAAATCCATTTAATGCATAGAAAACATACAGCACAAATCCATAGTGATTTGGTGTTTGACACTTGTCTCCTATCAAAATCATTGCTTGTAAAAAAGAATGCAAATTTTTTGTTGGAGTGATTACCCTTCTCACTAGAGCATGTGGCTTTACCCATCTTGGCTCACAATTCTGTGAGCATCTCATCTCACAACTGCATCAAGTAGGTGGGCTCCTTCAACTACATAAGTACCCCCTTCCTTTTCTCCCTTTTCTTTATGGATACCTAGTGCCATTTAATTTCTGACCACTTTTGGTATTGAGTGAGGCTGGAGGCTGAGTACAGGAAGCCTGAGCTGGCATGGAATGCTAAGCCAGGACATACCTCTCTGCCACTTGAGAGGTTGGAGTGGTGGAGCTGACTCATACCTTATAACCATCAGGCTCCTGGGGTCTGGAGATACTGTGGAGCCAATGAATTTGATTTTAAGTGGGAAAGAGCTGCAAGATTCTCTCTTCACACAGCATTTCCTTCTAGAAGTGGTATTACTATTGGCTCTAAGGAAAGCATGTTCTCATACTAAAGGTTACACTAAAATCTCCCATGTATTATTTATAGAGTAGCTCCCTGGGAACATCTCCTAATTTGAAGGAAAAGCTTGTGGATTTTTGATGGCCAAAAGATTTTCTACTCATTTGACCGCTCATTTTCTACTCATATTTGAGTACTGTGAAATGATTTCCTGTTACTAACATAAAAGAGATCTTTTGTGCTATTGCTCCTTCTGCCCTAAAGATGTGAAAATACAGGTATAAGGGGTCACAAAGAAAAGCAAAATCATCCAGTAAGATCTTTATTCTGATCCTGTGCAATTCAGCCCTGTGCTGTATGATGAAATGTAATATTGTCCCTTATATTTTATTTATGTGAAAAATGTCATTACATTTCATGTGTAAAAACTGCTTGGTAGCTGGTAGGTTTGGGTTATTTCTCAGTAAGCTATATGTACTGCATATGGTCTGTGAAAGCATAGGAGTGTACTTTTAAGTTCTATGGACAGTATATCAGAGAATCTACCCATGCTACCAATTAATCTCATAAAATGTTAATGTAATCCCTTCACAAATATGTAAATGCAGTGCCACTATGGGTCTGGCAAATAATAAACAATAGTTATCTTATCCCGGGCTTTTCCTTCGTGTAATTCTCAGCAATAATTTAGTCCTTGTCTTCCACTCTGAAGGATTTAAATGGAATGACCTTAATTCTGGTTTTGTTTGCTCTCTATCTACTAAGCAGCTGCAGTGAAGACGAAGACAAACAGTAGATTAACAGTGGTACCTTTTATAAGGCTGATTAGTTCTTAAAATATGCTCAGTGGAAACAAAAAAGCATGAAATGAGGTCTGAGAGAGAGGCTTTTACTCTTTTCATTGAAACTGCTGCATTTTTTTTCAGTAACCCATGGATAGTGACTTTTCAATGAAATATTTTCTCGGAAGGCAGTTGTTTTTGCTAGCACAGTCTATATATTTCAGAACTCCGAGGTATGTACTTCTGAAATAGTTTTATCTCATTTATTGTTCCGGTTCAGATGAGAGCTTTATGGCACATGAATTGAAAATATTTACTGATATTGCATATCAGCCATTATTTGGTCACTGTATATATAATCTGCTGTTAAAACCAACACTAGAATTGCTACAGGCGACAGCTGTAGTTGGTATTCCTGCAATTTATAAACACTTTGCAAAAATATATTTCTTTAAATGGTCAAAGTATGTAGAAGTGACTCAAGACAGTGGGTTTGCAATATGGTTTGTGGCACAGCTTGGCACCTGACAGCACCCTGCAAATTCTAGGACTGCATGTGAGAAACAGTTTATCAGTCAGCAAGTCAAAATGTACTTAAGTGCGTTGGTTTTAGTTAAAGCCACTGCCTGCTAAAATAATGGTGATTTCTGTTACTACACTTATCCCCCCCAAAAGGTTACTCCTTCTGCAGCACATGGTCTGCTCCATTTATTTGCTGCCCGAAGTGGTGGGGAGAGCAAGCTTGCTGATGTAGCCAGCTTGCTAAATCACCCACATCCCTTTCCTGAAGTACCTAGGCATTCCTTAGATGTCTCCTATCGAAATCCTGACCCAGCCTGACCCTGCTTATCAACTGCTTGTTTTTCTTTCAAAGAGTTGGAAGGATTACAGCAGATTAGCTAACACAGCTCCCTTCCCATATTGTTCCCTGTGACAGTCAGTTCTAGAATAAAAATAAAATAGCAATTTTAAAGCAAGTTTGAAGAGTGGGCACACTTATAATTTGCTGAATCTCATGTTTTGATACATTCAAATTAATTTTTTCTTTTTAAAAAAGCTCTGTTTATCAGCAACTTGATATTTTTTCCTTTTTTTTTTTTAATCTGGTTTAATTCTAGTGAAATTCACATGTCTAGTAAAATTCCATTCTTTGAAAAGGCATTTTTCCGTTTGATGAAAATTGTGTTTATATTCAATGTTTAATGTGCATAAATATGCTTCTCATATCATTCTCATGCTGTTTTGATTTTTTCAATAGCTGTTTATGTATCTAACATCATCAAGAATAGCCAAAAGGTATTTGGATTTCAGTTTGGAATTGTAACTGTAATTACATGAGAGTGAATTCACACTGAATTTCTTTGAGAGTTAAAAAGGGAGACAAAATGGAGACAGAAAAAAACTGCTACAAAGCTGGGACAAAGACATGATCAGAGGGAAAATCTTAAGGAAAGACAAGGCCTCAAGTCAGAAATTTGAATTTAATTGAAAACCTGAATTACTGAATTTGCAGAAATGTTGAGTGTAAAAAGAATGACAGTAACAGTAACCTCAAAACCTCTCTTCAATGAGAATTGAAAAACTGAGGAGCTGCAGGTGCTTATAGACAGCAACAGAACAATATGGCAACAATTCCCTTTTTGAAAGCTAATAGATTATTCCTTTAATTTTACCTCACATTTGTTCTTGATTTAGAGGACTTTAGTGACACTGCTCCTTATGTATCATTGTTATTTATCAGCCTGAAAAGTTGCCTAAGTTTTTTTTTCTGGCACTACTCACTTTCTTAAATCAGGTTTGAAAACAGGAACCACTCACACAAAATTCAATGGCAAAACTTGAGCCTTTTTGAATGTGCATCCAAGAGGGAAGCTCTATGGGGAGCAGGCTCTGGCCACCAGACCTCCTGCCTGAAGAGGACCAGTGGCTCCCTACTGGCCAGCCCATCCTGCTAGCCAGCTGGGCACCTCCTGGGTTCAACTGTCCACATTCCTGTGGGCTTGCTGTCCCCTTGGCCTGCAGATCTGGCCCTATGGGAGACCCTAGGCCAGTGAGGACCTGCACAGAGTGACAGAGTTTAGTCCTGCATCTCTTAAAGTTGCACTAGTACTTATAAAAAAGCTCCTGTCCTTTTGCATGTCATATTCCATCCTTGGGATTTTTATTTATTTTTTTTTTTTATGAAATCTCCTTTGAACTTTATTTTCAGCTCTCTAGTCAAAGGGAGCTCTAATAACTTGATAACTGACAAGTGATCTTCATCATCATCTTCATCCTCACTATGTGGTACATGCAGGGCATGGAGCCATGTAGGACTATGGGCTCAGAATGATTTATATTTTCTGCCTGTATTAGGAGAGATTTTGGAAGTTCTGGAAGAGGAGTTGCTTATTAAGAAGTTGAGCTATGGGTTTAGAGTTGAATGTTGACAGTAAGGTCTGGAATTGCCTTTTGGGTTTGAGCAGTTGCATAGGAGCAAACTGTTCACCACCTACCTGGGAGAGCATGTAACATTATACATCACTTTATGTGCACTTCAAGTTAAAAGGATGTGAAACAACCCTGGTCTGAAAATTGCACAGCCACAGTAGATGTGCCACTGTTTCTTGACCTACTAATCCCTGTTGAGATGCAGAAACACAGAATATTTGGCAGTTCTGTAATTTTCCTTGATCCCTATCTGGAGCAAGTTCATTTTCTCTGTCACTTGTGACTGTTAGGTATGCAGAACAAAATCTTATTTTCTTTTTGTTGCCAAGTTATTAATTGATGTTCAGGAGAGGATGGGGGAAAGAAGCTTTGTCTGGCTCTGAAAAGCACCAGATGTGCTTTTTTTGCTTGAGAAGAGGAATTAAAGTGAGGTAATAATATTAATCTTTTGACTGCAGTTAAGGTTGACTGTAACAGGAGGGGGAGCTCTCAGCGCATCAGGCCAGGGAGAGGGGGCTGGTGGGGAGTTCAGCTCTCCCAAATCAGAGGGGCTGGGGACCCTCCTGAGCTGCAGCAGAAATAGGGGAGGGGTGTCTTGTCACCTTCTTCACCAAAATACCTGTGTGACTTTGCTGGGATGCTGCCACATTAACTCAGAGGCAGAATCAGGGATGAATATTCAGTGATGAATGCGGGTGGAAATGCTGATGGGAGGAATGAAGTACAAATTAAGAAGCATTGGGATTCTTCTTAAAGTGTGTCTGTTTTGATTGCTGTTTCTGTAGATTTTTTGCTATGTATTATATTGTTTAACAGAGTAAAAGAAAAACAGAATACATGTTTACTGTGTACTAAGCTGTAAGTACCTTTTTCAGACATCAGTAATCATCCTTTCCAGCTGAGAAGGCAATACACTTGCAATAGAGCTCTCCAAAAACCAGCAATTGTCCTATTTTAATGTTTCTGAAGCTATCCCTTATGGAAAAGCTCTCCTGAATTTAATAAGGGTAAAGTGAACAGGGCTATATAGTAATTTCATAGAATTAAAAGAGAATTGGGAATTTAGCAGGAATTAGACCTCTGCTATAGATGAGGCTGGCATTAGCTGATGTGAGGCAGAGTGCAGACGTGCCCCTGCCATGTGAGTAAATCTGTATGTATGTATGTAAGCAGGATAAATCCTGATTTACTCAGTCTCAGAGGTGTGTGTGTGTGTGTGCATGTTCACTGCTGGAGGTGCTGGACACGTGTGTGAAGCACCTCTCAGCAGAGGGGCAGAGAAAGGCAGGATTGCTACTGCAGCCAGAGCCTGCACTTGCCAGTGCTTGTGAAATGCAGGGCCAGCTGGAGTCCAAGGTGAACTCTGAGTAAGAGTCACTGTGCTTCAGTGTTCCTTAGCAAATTGTATGAGGAATAACAATCTGCAACTTTTAAAAGTAATTTCTGAGAAAACTAAAAACGACAAGGGATTTGGAGATGTAATACCCACTGTGGCACAGATGAACAAGTCATTTAGTTAATTTGAAATCTCACTCTTAAGCTTAAAAAACACATGGACTCCATGACAGGACAATCTTTTTTTTTCCCCCAATGGACAATCCATTTTTCTGTTACATATATTAGTTATTAAAAAGTTACCTATTCATGCCAAATTTTTGTTTTCTCCATCTTAAATTATTTTGGCATTAGTCAAAGAGCTACTCTCTGTATGTGTTTGTATTAGTTCCCCTGCAAGGAAATCAGCATCTCCTACTATTTTTTTCAGATTCCAAATCCAACACAGGGAGGAGCTGAGCATTTGAGAGGAAAAAACTTTTCAGGTGTTAAGAGCATGCCACCAGCAACCCCCAGTTCAAGAGACACATGGGTTACAGGATGGTCCCAGCCCTGCTGGGCTCAATAAGCAGCCCAGATGAAAAAAGGAGGAAAGGGGAAACGTCATTCTAATTTTAGAGATGCAAAGGGGGAACATTTATATCGACAGGTAATGCAACTCAATTTAAGCCACTCTGCAGTTTTTCAGCTGCCTGTGCCAGCAGTTGAAATCATGCCTCGTTCCACGTGTGTGGGATATTGGCTGAAAGACACAGCACGTGAACCTCAGTGGCTCCACTAAAGACAGTGAGCACATACATAGCTGTTTGAGTGCTGGATGTGGCCCTGTCAGCTTTACCAATAAGATGGGTTACCTGCAATACTCATTTAAATGTGTATTCTTTAAGATTTATTGAATTTTATTGATAAATTAATGCTGTTTTGCCTGAAAAACCATGGAACTTTGGTGACATCCAGTGACAAGTTCTTCTGAAAAGTGTTTTTTTTTTTCCCCAGGAAAAATGACAGGGAAATACTAGTACCCTAATGGTTTCCCCTAATGGCATCAGCAGATTAAGTTGAACACAGGCTGAAAATCAGAGGCTCTCAAACGATATACTATTAATTGTTTTAAGGCAGTTGGGATTTACCTTAGGTTTATCTTCAATCTTTAACATGTAAATTGCTGTTGTAAAGGTGTTCATTCATCACAATTTAAAGCCAGTATCTTGACAGTCAATCATTTAAATATGCTAAAGCATCTCTTTAAAGAACTTTCTCGGGGTTTCTCCTTTAATTTTTCTGTGATGTCTCAAAAAATTGTCTGAACATCAAAGTCAAACCTGTGAATAGTGTCTGACGTTTTAATTATTTTTTTTCCAGATAGTTTAATAAATAATGGAATAAATCCTATTTTCTTGGGGAGGAGGGGGGGAAATCAGTGTTTACATGCTCTAATGCTAATATAACAAGTAATTAACCATGGTAGCTTACTTAAAAAGGCAGACGTTCATAGGTTAAATTTAAAAAATCAAATTATTGCATTCACCTCCTGAAGTGTAGTGTTTCTAGTTAAATAGAATTTGGGGTTAAATGACATTGCAAGCTGGAGAGAAATCAATGAATAGTTAAAAACTATATTCAAGCTAAATTGCCAAATAGTTAGCATTGTGTAGTAACATTCAATTGTTCTTGTAATAAATATAATTTCTATAGCAGTTCCTTGGATTATGCAGTTAATCACCAGCGCTGTTTTACCTCTTTATAATAATATGTGCTTTCTTTTTTTTTTTAAAAAAAAAAAAAAGAAAAAAAAACAAATGTGGTTTTTTCTTTGGTCCGGGCCAATTAGCTCCTTTTTTATGGGTTATTTTCAATGCTCGGCAATGATGCCGAGCAAAAAAGGTCCATCCACTTCACTTGTGATGCCTCGTGCATTACCTAAAGCACAACAGAACAATGCCAGACAACAGAGCCTTTCTCCCCGCTAACAATGCAGTCACCATGACAACCAGCAGAAGAACGTTTGGCCAGAAAAAGCTGGGAGCTTGGCGGACCAGCCTAATCAAAAAATGGAATAACATGACAACAATTACACTGATGAGTGAGAGGGAAGCTACAGATGCATTCAGACACCTATGGCACTGCTGGCTGGATGCATTCAGCTTTTCCTTCTTTTTTTTTTTTTTTTTTGTTTAGTGTCTTCTGTTTTTTAAGAGCAGGTAAATAGACAAGATCGAATTGTGTAACAGAATGTCAGTGCTCTAGTTAAATTGAAAATTCCTTTTCTTTTGCTGTGCTGCTTCAAGCACTCTGAAGAGGCTTTAGGAGAGATGAGGTTTTGAAGTGAAATATGTAATAGATACAATATGAGTGTCATAAGGCAACTTTATTTAGCTTTAAAAATGTAAACTCAGATTTTCAAATGCGCAGATGCAAATAAATATGACCAGATTGTGTAGTGAATAACCAACCTCGCCTTTCACTTTTAATTTCAGAAAACTGGACTTGTCAAGAATTGATTAGAAGTTATGGCTTGTTATTTTTAAACCAACCCCTTCTACATATTAGTATCCACTCTAAAATTTATCACAGCATTCTGTGCAGACCTCCCTTCCAGAGCCAGGGAAACTTGAACTGCAACTGCATATGTGCCACAAATCTAGCAACAGACATAACAATCTCTGAAATATTCCAAATTTAGTACCGCACTAATAGCTTCCTATTATAAGCTCCCAATTGTATGTTAGAAGTTCTGGTATTTTCTTTGTATTAAGGGGGAAGGGAATTTTTGCTTTTATTACTGAAAAATGTGCCTGTGATTTCTACTGCTGAGAATAATTTATATATTTTAGGGGAGAGGATGGAGGAGGAAAGCTGCTGTTCTTAAATGGTGAAGTATCTGGGAATAGCTAAGGAGGTGTTTTAGTGATGTGAAAACAGCATTGGTCACAAAACCCTGGCCATTCCTTTGTGTTTATCTAACAATGGTATGCTGGAGTTGTGTGGCCAGTCCTTTCCATACTAACCCCTGCCTTAGCCATAACTGCCTCTATAACTTCCTCTTGCCCCTTTCATGCCCTTGATGGCTCCTGGGTATTGAAGCCAACTTTAGATAAAATATGATGGGTTTTTAAATATTAATAATATTCATTATTGATATTAATAATATCATTATTCAATTGCATAATTAAAAACATTATCTGAAAAAATGTTCAGGCAAATCCTTGCTCTTGCTTGAAGCACTTTGAACTTGACAGTGTAAAAGACCCTTCAGCCATTGTAAAGAGGATTCTGGGAAGTTCTGCCAGGAGCAAATCTTTGCCTAGCTTAGCTGTTGGGATTCATTGCCAAGACTTCACTCTATAGGACAGGACAGGCAGATTGCTGAGTGCCAGGAATAAGCCATGCACTGCTCAACAAACTGAGGGTGGAATGCAAGCTAACAGCAAAGCCAAGCAGAGCTTTACATGCAGTGGTCATCACACACTGGGATCATCTCATGTTAACATTATAGATTTTAGGCTTCTAACTTCTGCTGCTCTGATGTTCTCCCATTAAATTCTGCTCTCCCACTTGCATGCCAGATTCCTAACACCTCCTTCAGAGCTGAATTCAATAGTCAGGTAGAGAGGGAGGGTGACAGAGCTCTGGAACGGGCTGCCCAGGGAGGTTGTGGAGTCTCCTGCTCTGGAGACATTCCAGACTCTCCTGGATGTGTTCCTGGGTGACTTGGTCTAGGTGATCCTGCTCTGGCAGGGGCGTTGGACTAGATGATCTTTCTAGGTCCCTTCCAACCCCTAAACTTCTAACATTCTATGATTCCTTGTCCTGATCACTCCTCTTCCTTTTCCAAGGTCATTCACTTCTTTCCATTGTGTCTCTTGTAACTAACATACCCATAAATAGTTATGCCCCTTGCAGCCTAATCCAGACAATCTAGCTGAAGTAAAATCTAAGCTGGTTTTACTTAAGGAGTTTGTTACAGTTTACAGCTGAGAGATCTGTTATCAAGGGACAGCAGAAAAGTAGTTTGTGCTTCTAAACAAGCAATAACAAGAATGCTGAAGAGGAATGAATGACTACACTTGCAAATAAGAATCTCATATCAGTTTTCAAAGTTTTTAGGTCATTGTATTGAGAAGAAATACTTATAGGTTTAGTGAATAAGCTTCCTGGAGGAAAGACAAGCCAATAGTCTTAAACAGGGTGAGGAATGCTGGCAAGCAAATCATGCCAAATTTGAGAAGAGGCTGAAATGCAACAGGCTGGAAATTTAATACAGCCCTTACCTTTTTCAGATTTTGTTTGTTGTGGTTTGTTTTTTTGTGGCAAGTAAAAAGGAGGAAGATGGATGATATTAATCTGACAGAATATCATCAACTGTTTCTGCTTCTCTGGGGACTGGAAGCAGCACATTGCACACTTCTTTGAAGAGCTACCAGCAGGAATGGTTCCTCTGATATCCTCTTGACCAGAGAAATGGGTTCCTAGGAGGGATCTTGCTGGACCTGCAGAGGTGAACTCTGGGCTATGAGGAAGCTGGGAGCTAGAGAAGAATACAGTGCTGAGACTTTCCTTGGCAGCACCAAGTAAGTACTGCACCACAGAAGGGACCAACTCATTTCACAGGGGTGACTACACCAGCATAGGTTTCCAGGATTATCCAGTTTCTTTTAGGAGAAGCTCAGCATATGTGCTAGGTCTTGAAAAAGGGACAGTCTAGCTCATGTCTTCAAATGAAGAAGTATGTCAGATGAGGACTTTGGCTAGGAGTTGTTATTGCTGTGTTCTAAATGTAATTCCCATGCATTGTGTATGTGTGGTGACCCACAGGTGAAGTCTACCTTCTTTTTTGGAGACAATAATGATTCTGGAACAGAATATTGTTTCAGACACTGTTGTGTTTTAAGTGAATAATTACAGAGCAGAAATTGCTTCCTTCCTCTTATTTCATCCAAGTTTCTTCTACAGTCATCACTACCTCTCTAAAAGCTCACGACTTCTGCTTGGCCATCTTGGAAAACCATATTATTGTTCTTTTTCTGCCACTAGCGTTTCCTCTTCCAGCTCCAGCAGCAATCATTTACCTTCTAGGTCTCTAATAATTCACATGAAGAATTCTTCTCAGTTTTGGTTGTTTTGTTGGGGTTTGTTGTTTGTTTGGTTGGTTTTGTTTTGTTTTTGAGGTCTCACAAAGCTTTGTGTCAGTCCCCCCTTTTGCTTCCCTCTTCACAGAAGCTTCTCCTGACAGACATTAAAGGTGCTCCCATTACATCTACCTCCAAGCTGCTATGGCTCATAAATACTTAGGAAGGAGTGAATTACAATGTCACCAGAAACTCTATGATCCACAGATACCTTCTAAGTGGTACATGATCATTGTCTTATAAATAAAACAACAAAAATTGTTTTGTAGAAAATAGCAATTCATTGATGTCTTGACAAAAACAAAGGGAATTTGTAGGTTTCTCTGTTTCGATTGAACTAAATAACAAAGTGCACTGATATCAGTGGTTTTGAACCTTCTTACAGAAGATATATTTTTACTCAGTGAAGGACTGGGACTATTTCTCTGCAAAAGACATACAACCTTAAATAAAATCTAATGCAACAAAACAGCAATTCGAACCCCGATTTTTTTCCAATATATGGTTATAGAGACCTATAATCACCAATACTGCATTCTTAAATTGAAGTTAAAAAGATGGATAAAGAAATAATATCTCAATGAATATCAGTGGAAAATAGGATTATTTAAGTAGACTCATCTCCTAGGTGGATAAAAATAAGATATTCAGGTAATTTTCAAAATGCAAAGCTGTCTCATACAATAGAGACAGCTAAAAAGTACCATTTGCTAGCCTGCAGTGAATGATTTGTAGTCATCAGGATCCTGCAGGTAATTGAGGATATCTGCATCAACGTATTCTGCACTACTGCAAGAATATTATTGTGATGAACCGTCACCCACATATGAATGTAATTGCCCTCTAGTGCACAGCCTTGGAACTGATCCCAGCTGTGCCCTCGGACCACACTGCTCAAGAAGGTAAAAAGAGCCTGAAAAACCATCTGAAAGATGGGATGCCAAAAACAAACTTTGGTGTCAGAAGGTTCCGAGGAGCCATAGATGTGATAGCAGAGGGAATCCAGTTAGTGCACACCAAAACCATCCTCTGGTCTGAACCAACACTCGGTAAGTGGAGATGACTGGGGGATTTGCTTCAAAACCTCAGGACTCCTCCAAGCCCAAATGCTAACACAGACATGGCCATTAGGAGCCTAGATTACCGTGGGCCTCTTGTTCTGCATCACTTGTTTGTGTTTTATTTGTCCTGCATCCGTTGTTTGTGCAAGGTCATGTTTCACAGGAGCCTCAGAGTGCAGTTCCATAACCTGCTTTTGCTACAAGAAAAATCTATTTCCCTTAGCACTGACAAAAAAAAATGAAATGCTTTGAAGGTGATAATTCTTTTCCTGAAGACAATGATCCCTGTATTCCCCATGCAGACCACAGATAAAATCCCCTCTGCTCTAGTGAGTAGACATTGAACTAAAGTCCACAAGTAAGTCCATAGCTCCAGCTTCCAAGTTGGGTATTTTATTTGTGTTTCTTCTCAGTAAGATGTATGGATTTGCCAGTAAAGGAAGTGAATTTATAAACAAGTAATTGCTCAATGCAAAGCCTTGTCTCTTTATGTGAAGAAATTATTTGGTGACTTGTCTAGTTCCCATATGTGTCCCACTGGTAGTTTATTCACAGATTTGAGTTCTCTGTCCTGGTACTGTGTCTGGTGCTCTAGTTAGTGTGGGTCATGCACACCTTTCTGCCTTTGCTTTGCTTTACTTGGTATTACCTGAAAATTATCCCATGGCCTATAAGGGATTGCTAGTATCTCAGCTCCTTGATTGCTATGACTAGGTGCTATGGATGAGGTAGGAATAAAAAAATGTAAAGATTGTAATTCTGTGTTTTCTCAATCTTCCCTTGGTTCATTCTCTCCTCCATCACTCACACTGCCATCTTACTTCTGATCTCACTGGTTAGTTTCAACCGCATTTGTTAGAGTTTCCCACAAGCACTGTAAAAAGCGATGGTTGGAAAGGACAGGGAGGCCCAACATTGAGCTCCTCCAGGGCCTGTTTTGCTCAGCCTAGGGGTTGACCAGTCAACAGCCACATAGCTTGAAACTCCCCAGTAGTGCAGCTGGGAGACTGTAGAAGGTATCAGAGGCAATGGAAGTGATTTGTTTAATTAACCACAGACAGGAGTGAGGTTACACAGCAGAGGGGAGGTGCTAATATTATGGTAGCGTGAAGATATGAGGGTGAGATATATTGGTAACCAGCTTCGTATTTGACTGCCTGTGGAATAGCCTGACAATGCTAAATGGCAGAGGGGGCAGCTGAGTCTCTGCCATCCTCCCTAGGCAACTGGAGCTTCTGCTAAAGCTGCATCAACACCAGCCTTACAGCAGCATCCTGATCCTGGTTAGTCATGTGGCCCCAGCCTCCATCTCCTCCCCCAGCAGAACTGGTAGAAATGGAAGGCAAATGCTAAAGGAATCTTAACAAAAATTAGTATCTCCTAGCCTGGTTTTACTGCTCCTGTCTGCTCTAGCTGCAAAGTAGCAATCACTATTGTTTTAAATAAACTGCCTTTTCTTGATTGCTTCAGTCTTAATTCTAGTCAGTAAGTATGAGTTGCCCATTCTTTGTCCCTCACTACACTTCCCTATTGTTGTTGAATCTTCTTAAGGTCTTTCCAGGATGGGATTAAATCTGGATTCCTGTCAAGTCAGTGGTAAAATTCCTATTGGCTTGCACAGAATTTTGTCCTTAGTGATTTCAGTATACACCATCTCTTCTCTATTTGTCTTTATATAAGACCTCATCAAAGTTTTAAATCTGCCAAAGCTGTATCTGAGAGTATGCACTCTTAAAAATAACATCTACATATTTTTCAGTTGTCAACTTAAAAAAAATAAGGTCAATTTCTGCAGAACATTTTCCTATTTTTTGCAGCATTGTCCTTCCTTTTGGAAAGAATAAATACATTTCCAATGCAGTTAGATCCTTTCTACAATAGCACCTGGCCTCTGCCACCAGACATTTGCAGCAAAACTGTGTTATTACATTTAAATTTCTGAGACTCAGTAGCCAGCAAGTTACTGGAGTTCTATTATAGTTGTGATACATGAACTGCACATTGTTATGGTAATGACTATTTTTTTTCTTCCCTTTGAAGTAGCAGTGTAAATACAAAGAATATCATATTGGTCTTAGAATGATATCTCCTTTGCCTCTATTGTGTGTACCACACGGTAATCAGAATTGCATAAGAAAAAATTAAAACATGATATAGCTCATTCAGTGTTCCTGCTAGCTTAAAAAAGGTCAAAACTAAACCAAAGCATCTGTAAGCACTAACTTCAAAATAAGTGAAGGGAAATATAAATTATACTTTACCTGGCCATCAGCCATGACACCCAGGAAGCTGGTCTTCAGGTTCAAGGATGACCTTGGGGCAGAATCCAGATCTATACAACTGCGCTCTGAAAACATCATGGTGGTTTACAGTGGAGGTAAAAAAAAAAATGTTTCTTCATATAGTTATCATAAAATATTACAGCTGACCAGATGGTGGAGCAATTACATTTCCATAGTTCTGAATGGCTATTTAGCTTATCCACTTGTGAACTGTTAATTAAAATTGGAAAATATGTAATTCCAGTTCAAAGGGAAGACATAACTATATTCAGCACGCTTAAACAAAGACTCAAAAATTTTATTAAACCAGAGATCCATTTCCTTCACCTTCCCACCCATACCAGGAAAGAAAGAAACAAACAAAAAGTCTTTGACAATAGGGCTTTGGCATAAATAGATGAAAGGCAGAAAACTCAGGAGATGAGCTGTCCTGAGAGCACATGTGCACAACACATGACATTGTTTGCTGCAAACAAACTGAACCCCTCTCCAGCTGCATGTGTGAGCACAGGCTGCACTGAAGATCACTCATACACACAGAGAAAGGGATGAGCTACTGTGTGAATGTATCCCCCTCCCCCAGAACCAGGTATCATTGACACTAACACCTTGTGCCATTAAGTCACATTGGTGTGGGTGTTTGTCTTAACTAAGAAGCTGAAACAGATAGTTTGTAGTTTCAGCTTTATGCAATAATTAATCAATGTGCTATTAAATTCTATCACAGACTAAGGTTACATTTAGCCAAATTGATATACAGTTCAAAACAGTTATCTATTAGGGCAATGGTGTATTCTTATAGGGTTATGAAGTGAATTTTTGTGCCATTATCTTGACACAAGATCAAATTCATTAGCAAACAAAGGAGTCTAAAGGCTGAAATTAATACAGCAGAGAAGTTTTTTTAGGAAGAAGAAATATCTTTTATTGGACAGTCTAATTTAAATGGCCAAAGAACAGACATTACTTTTTCTTTTATGACAGAAACAGATGAGAGCAGAAAGGAGTTTAATGTAACAATGTATTCTCACTTTAAACATCTCCTTTTAGTTAATGTTAAATTTTAGTTAATGTTAAATGAGTGCCTCTGTGTAGACTAACCCTCAGCCTTCTGAAAATAGAGCTGTGATGTGCTCAGCTCCCACCCAGCCTCCAGATGAAGCCATTTGAGTTGCAGCCCTTCTGTAGTATCTCTCCTTTGAAAGGGTAAGGTGCAGGTTCCCCAGCAGCACCCAGCCATGGCCACAGCATGCCCTGTGGTACCAGAGGGCAAGGAGAATGTGCATGCTTGCCCATGTGGTCTGTGCTATGCCCTGTCTCCCTTTTCCCCTTGCCTGGTGAATCACAATCCTAATTCTGCTGGAGGACTGCAATTGTCTCAAACATGTATGGGTCCTCTCTGCCCATGGAGCAGGAAAACACAGTCTGCTTTCGTTGTCCATGAGTTTTAAAATACCAGAACCAGCTCAAAAAAGAAAAAAGTTAGGGAGACCTATGTCTCACATATCATACAATGACTTTGGGCAATAGGAGAGCTCTGTAGTTAAGATGACCTTGGTAAACTGGTTTCATTGAGAAAAAACTGACTTCAATAAATGGAGTTTGATGTCATTTGAAAACAATTAAGCTGCTTTTATAGTTTACCTACTGGGGGTGCTCGATGCACATTACTGATCATTTCTACCCATTTGTCAGTCATTCTTAAGTCCTCTTCCTATTAAATGTAAAATGTTTGAGGGAGCCACAGGAGAAGGGATCTGGCTGCCTATACCACAGTAGGTGCACCATTGCTGTTTAGAAAGAATCAGCCAAGTAAGTAATTCACAATTGTTTTTCAAAGACTTTCTGAAGTGTCTCCTGTTAAAGTACCCTATGACTTAAAATAGATGGAATTATACATTAGAAAAAAAATATTCCTATTCATTATGGAAGATCTTTAACTTAAAATGCTCTCTCATAGAGACCACTCTAAGACTTATTCCCTCTTTCTGGCAGGAAGCTCACAACTTTGTTCCTTTCTTTACTTCAGGCTCCCAGGCTCTGCTGCAGAGCCCTCCTGTGCTTGGCTGGGGAGGATATCACGACAAGGGTCTTCTCAGTCCACTGAGCAGGAGCACTGCTCTTTTAGACAGCAGATACTTGACTTTCCAGGCAATCTCTGGGGCAGTAATTGGAGGTAAGTAAAATGGCAAGCAATTAGCTAAAGCAACCTGTTTTTTTTCCTTGTTGTGGAAGTTTCTAAAAGCAAGATCTCCTCCCCACAACTCCTGGCTCCTCAGCTGGGACTTATTAAGGTTATTTCCTGATGACTCCTTAGACATTCTCTGTCATTTCCTGGCTCATTTATCCCTTCCTTTTAATGCTGTGGCTGTCCTATAAAAGTATCTCAGATGGTTTAAACTCTGCCTTGGATGGCACTACCAGCACATAGAAAAACCTGCATTAATATCCAAAAACCTGGATGGAGTTGTACAACCAGCCCTCAAGCCTGTTTTTGCCTCTGTGGCTTCATTCCCACATCAGTAAAAGCTAGCACATGATGTAAATATGAAGAACTGGATTTCCTAGATGCATTAGAAGGCATGGGCTTTCAAAGAAAAATAAGGGACAAAAGCAGAAATAGCTGCTGCCTCTTTTTTGAGCCACATCTGTAAGAGTCTATTAAAGGAAAAGAGAGTCCATGCTCTATGATCAGAGCAGGCTCAAGCCTTCACACCAGGGAAGGCCTAGAGGTTTGGTTTCTATTTTTAACACTTTGTTTATAGTGAAAAGCAACTGAGTTTGGTCTAGCTGTACTTTACAGAAAATGCACCTTTAAGTGGGAACTGTACAAAACATGCTAGTATTCAGAAGTCCCAAGTTTAAGACACCTCTAATTAGCACTGGATGGAAATGCTTAAGTGATGCAAATTGCAGGTACCACCCTCACTTTTCTTCATTCAGAGAATCCCATGTTACTTCAAAGTGAATTAATCTAGGAAGATTTTGGTGGCCATTTTTTATTCAGCAGTGTTTGCCCTCATTCTGCATTTCATGAAGTGGGGCTTCCATGTGACTGCGTGTGCTTTGAAGGGAACAACTGACACCACCCTACTGGGAGAGTCGATGGGTATGACCTTTACAATATGTTAACAGTCCCACTTGCAGACTATTTGAAGTAACCAGTTTTTCTTTCCTTCACTTCAAAGTTGCATGCTGAATTATACAACTCTCCAATTCTTTTGACTGGTCTTTCTGTTCTCTGAAGACTGACTCATTTCCTGTATTTGAATAAGATAGTAAAAGTGGATTTAAAATATTATTTTGCAATTGTAATCAGAATAGCTCTCAGTGCAGATATTAATAGTGAATTCTAAGACTCTGCCCAATAACAGCTGAGTTTATGGTTTCATGGCTAGATTCTGCTCTCATTTATTTCACTGTAAACCCAGAGTAACTCCCAGAAGTCAATGGACTTGCTTTGGATTTCTGCAAAGATAGCAGATGTCTGCCTCTTGCTCTGTGTTTCTTCTGCAGTGGTGAGGGTGACATTATCAGTTTGGATATATGAATCAGGGTATAGATGAATCAGGCAAAATTAAAAACAGTTCATTCTCTAAACTGAAACATCTCCTTTTTAGCTTCGTTTGTATAGAGATCCATTATCTCACTGCTCCTCTGACCCAGGTAGATCCTGTTTAAACTCTATCACCCCTATTTTCACTGCAGTTCATACAATGTTCCAAAACACTGAGGCATGAAAATTTCATCAAAACACAGGTACAGAAAGAAAAGGCAGAAACGGGGTATCTTTTATCAGCAAAGCATGTGATTCTTAGTACTTTTAAGGAGAGGCTGTTGAGCAAGAGCTCTTTTGGAATGCAGTTTGGATGTTAATTCTTGATTTTGCCAGCTGCTGTGTTGCTTCAGACTTCACCTAAGTGTGTGTATTCATGTGTGTGTTTGAAGCAGTGAGGGAGAAGCTCACACTGAATCTTGTTTTGCTGGTTAGAGTTCAGAGACTGAACTGCAGGGTATAATTCTGAAATTTACCTCTCATTAATTCATTTCAGAAGTGTTCCTTTGGCACACCTGCCCTAAACATACAGAGGAAAACCATCAAAACTGATAATATATTAGAATTTCATTATCAGCTCATGCCAGTTATTTCCTCTTTCAATGCAGACATCTATAATGGCTTCTTTATTCAACCTAAAAAAAGGAAAATACAAACTTGCCTTCGCTGAAACCAAGGCAAGTAGAGGAGAGTCTACTCTGCTTGCAGGTTGGGGTAACCACTACAATGAACATTTTGAGGTACTTTTCAGACTCAGACATTAGATGCAAAATACAGAGCTTCACAATTCTACATCACCCCCTCAATTCTGCTGTAATTTAAAGAGACCTTTGGTGTCTTTTTTGTGGACTGCAGTGCTCACAGTACCTCAGTGATCTGCTTTTTCCTGGTGTGTATGTTTTCCATGTTTCAAAGATTGCCACTTACATTATAAAATAACCTTCTAGGAGAGCTGGGGGTGAAACAAACCACAGAAGAAAAAATGATCTCTTAGGGCAAGATACATTAAAGACAGCAATTCAGTAACTTTTCTGAGGTCAGTATCTTACCCAGAAATGTCATTCCAGATTTTTGTTAAGAATACTATTGGGCTTTTTAAAGCTTCATAGGGATACAAGAGCATTCTGCAAGCTCCTTGGGGGGACTCAGTTGTCCAAAGTAATGATGGGAGTTGGGATTTACCTTCAGTTTGAGCTTCCTGTGTATTCCTGGACATTGCAAAACAATAGATTTTGAAGTATGGTTACAGGCTGGTTGCTCAAGTTGGATTTTGAAGCAGTGCTGTGAGAGATTTGTTTGTGTTTAACCTGGTGGTGTGCCCAGATCCAAATCATATCAGTCCTGTGATTAAACCAACATGATAAACCCAGTAATTTAGACAATGGTCATACTTCCAATGATCTGCACATCCCACCCCCAGTGTTTGCACACCCAGTAGATTTCAGGAGTCTGCACTTCAGAGGGAACAAGTTCTAGGGAAAGTGAAAAAAACTGCTAATCATTTGGGCCAAGATTTGCAAACATTACCTATGATTATACCTGCAAACTGACAGATGTGGGATGTAGGAAATGGTAAGAAAGGTTCTCAGAACTTTAGGGTTCACAGTGGTCCTAATGTGGTGCCAGAGATATGGGGTTGCCTGAGTACTACCATGCCACAGTCCACTGACACCTTCTAAGGGAAAGGAGAGGAAAGCAGTCAGTCTGGTGTTGAGGTCCTGCTAAAGAATCTGCAAACGTCAAGGAAGTTCAAGGTTCTGTTTTGACATATGTCAATCTGCATGTATGACACACATGTTTCATGCCACCTCAGCTTTTCAGCTAGATGTCTGACTCCTGGGCCTTCTAGATGATCCTAAGAGCATTATTCTCATGACCAATGCCAACATGATTGCCTCAAGTCCTTAGACTGGTGCTCAACCTACTGTTTTCCTTTGCAGCCCTTAGTCACCATTCATCTGGCTGAAGACCCTGGTCCTCTTGGGGAATCCTCCCTGGAACAGTGAGTATGCATGACACATGCCAAACAGTAATTAACTACTTAATTAACTAAATGGGACTGTTGGAGGTAGGGGTAATAGAACTGTCTGAATTACAGATCATTATTAAAGTTGGGCTAAAGAATTACACCATTTCAATGTGTCATCTCTTGGTAGACTCTGCCTATTCAAAGGACCCTTGCAATGGGTCCTACTAGTGTGGAGAGTTGTCAATTAATTTAAGGAGGTCTACAGGCAGAAATATTTTATTAATAGAGTGTATGACTCTTTTGGAAGAGCAAGGAGGCTTTGACAGTATTCTTCTCACCTTGAGACAGGGCAATTGTGTCCCAGTGCCTTCAGGAGCTTATAATTGTGGTACAGAACAACTAACATGATGCTTTTCAACTCTAAGGGGCAGGAAAATTTTCTTGTCCAAAAAGAAAAGATGATAATGTGTTTCTTGGTTGTCATAATATGTATACAAAATAAAACAACTCAGGAAAAAAAAAAAAAGCACGCTAAAATATTTTGGGCACATACAATAAAATGAACCTATGGACATAATCTGGCATGGATTAAATCAGGTACAACTATTTCTTAATGCTATCTGTCTCCCTTAGTTCTGACTGTGAAGGCAGTTGTATTTCCAAATATGTACTTGCTGATGTTTTCGTTTCTTCAGAGCTGATGACATAAAAGATCTTTGCACTGGGTATGCTATTTGCTGAGGAAAATTCCACTTGAACTCTGGAGCAATCTGAAGAATTCTGACAGAAAGTTTAAGGGGGGAGGATTTTGCTTTGCACCCTCTCTTGACTTAGGTTTGCTCCCTTTGAAAACAGCCTTAAAGCTAACATTGATTCAAATGGAAGTGTAAGTAAATTGACCATGGTTACTTTTGGAAGCCCTGCCCTGAAAATTCACAAAACTTCTCATTTTATTCCTACTGCTACTTTGTGCCTTACAGTTTAAAAAGAAAGACACGCCTACGTAGATTCTCATTAGTGTGAGTTAATTGCATTTATTATAATATTTTTTAATGAATTGTGTTGTTTTCCTTAGATTTATAAAGGTTAGAAAAAGTAATGCTTTCAAGAGATTACACCTTGGAAAAAAAAAAGGAAACTGTGCTAGCTGTGTTGAGACAACTTATTTTAACATTTCAGAACAGGCTTTGATAATTAATGTTTATGTGATTTTTAAGAAGCAATATGTAAGTAGAAGCAATATTAATTTTAAAATAAAAATTTGGAAAAATAAGTTTAAATTATTTAAATAGTTCTTACCTGGCAATTTTTTTTCTGTTGGATAAATTAAATCTCTTTTAATTCCTCTTCGGAACTTACAAGAAAATAGAAAACATGGCTCTGACAGTTGTAATATATGGGATATGTTTTGCTTAGCATTGCAGAATTAAAGGATTGTTATATCTACAGAGCTGTACTCTTTTTAGCAATATTTGTTATAACATGGTCAAAGACAAGGTATTTTAATCTTCTGGAAGATGGCATATTACTTCTATCTTTAAGGAAGGGACGTGCATTTTGGAAAACATAACTGGGGCTAAAATTAATTGAGCTCTTAGTGTGGGAGTTGGCAGCTGAGAAGTTTTTGGATAGATCAGTGGGGAAAAACTAAGCAGAAGCCAAAGACCTAACAGTAAGCAGTAGTAAGACTGCTACTGGAAGAAGAGCTTGTGTTTGTCTTTCTGCCCTTGAAAAGGATCCTGGCATAGAAAAGGATTACAAAGAAAAAAAATGGGAGATCTGTCTATGGTAAGAAAATGCCTATGGTAAAAAAAAGTAGAGATACCAACTTTTCCAGTTTATCCAGAAGAAGATGAAGAGCAGCATGACCATGTTCTGTAATTTCTACAGCGAAATGATTTCTGATAGCCCAGGGCTCTTGAACTTTGCAGACCAAGCTACAAGTAGGTAGAAAAAAAATCAGACTGAATATAAGGCAGTTTTATGGTGATTCTAATTAACTTTCAGAACAACTTGCCAAGAGATGGAGTGGATTTTCTGTCATTTTAAATCTGTAAATCAGATTTTTTTTCTACTTTTTTTTTTTTTTTTTTTTTTTAACTATGTGTCTTCCTGCTTATCCCTTGGATATAGGCAACGTACAGGAATTACCAGCTAGAAACCTCTGTCCTGTGTCATGCAAAGGATTAAGATAGCCCCTTCTGTCACTAAGTCTGTGCATATATTTTTTAGATGGAGGTGACAAATAAAAGAGTAAAAAAAACCAGGATAGAAAGGTGCAGAGGTTGACAGTAGATAGTCTGCTTACTGCAGATAGTATGCTTTAATATTCAATCTTTGATTCATTCCTTTCATTCTCAATCTTGATGACTTAGGGCTTAAAAAATAAACTAAATAAGCAGAGGATGTAGCTGGAAGGGTCTGCCATGAGATGGGTTTTCTCCATAAGGCACAGCCAGAGGGCCTGGGTTTGGGGAGGGAAGGTGGAGAATTTGTGAATTAAGAGCAGGCAGTGAACTTGCTTATTTTTGCTGTTGTTTTCAAATCTATAGATTCCAAAGGGAGCAGATTATATTTATACAGATGTATAGAAAGAGGCTTTTTCTCTAAACAGCTCCTGATGCAGGTGAAAAATTTATTGATTACTTAAAGAAAGTTAAAATAAAAGCAATTTTTCCCTCATTTCCACACATTGCAGCTTTTGGCCTATCCACTCATAGCTAAAAAAGCATTCTTTCCTGATAATCAAGCTTCAGCTGTCTGAATTTCAGGCCGAGCCTCTCATCTTGAGCTTTGCTGAAGAGCTTCTTTAATTAACCATTATACCACAGATGTTATTGATTTTTTTATTTTTTTTTCAAATCTGGTTGAAACATCATTGTGCTGGATCGTCGCCAAGCTGAAGGCCTGAATTTTTTGTGCACTGCTTTTACTCCTTCTGCATACCTTATTAGTCTCCATGTCTGATAAGTGCAACCCTTAGTATTAACTCAGAAAATATAGCATTGATTTTTAGCCTTGCAGCCGCGATCTAAGGGCTCCTAATTTGGAACATGGAAAGCAGAGTTCTGCGAGAAGCTATATTACTGTACACTTCCTACAAGTAAGACCTTTCACTCTTTATCTTTTTTGCCAGACTTTTGATGTTGTTTGAAGTACTTGGAACTGTTTTGTTGCAATAGGAACCGAGCAATATATCCAAACCAGGTCTGCTTATAGGTGTAAATGAACATAAATTTCTCTATATTAAAAAATAAAATATAAGTCTTATTTGCAAAGTTCACCACAGTTTCTAATTATTTCAGCCAGGCTGTGGCAGCTCAAGTTTCTCTGCAAACCTGTTTGCTCACCTTCAGCTGCACAAGTATTATTTGGGAAGCTAAATCTTGTTGACCAGGATTCAATGTTTTCGTGGCATTATTTTAAATCTGACTGTATTTATCTCTTATAGCCAAACATTGAGATTTTGGGACAATTATTAGCATAGTGTAACATCTTTGGTAGAATTAATTCTGTAATTTAAGAACTCGGTTAAATCAAGTCTGCATTGTCAGAGAGGGGGAGGAATTATGCTTTATCCTGGGGGAAAAGCTGAGTCCAAGGCTTGAGTGAATCTCAGCCTTCCTAACAACAGTGCATTCCTTTCAAAATACGTCTTTCTCTGATGATGAATTCAAGAACTAAAGTAAGGACAATAGGTTCTTAATTCTGATAAGATTTCTCCAAGTTTAGTGATACGTTATTTAAACATAATTTGAAGCTTTAAAAATACTGTAATGGCACCTCTTGACCTTTCCAAAATCACATGGAGCAAGAGATGGTGAAAAATGTTTATTTACTTTGCATTAGAAGCTAAATCCCTGTTCCTTCTTAGAACCGGTAGTTCTTTTATACTGGGGAACTCATGCATGACACTTCCATTCTTCAAACAAGAGCTAGACAGTCCTACTTGAACTGCAGAAACAATGACCTGCAGTCTATCCTATGCCTGAATGATAAACAACAATGCAGACCTCTTGACAAGCTCTGGCATCAAGCGTGGAGTCTTGCAGCTCAACATGTCTGCTGAACAGAAGTTAGAAAAAGAAAAGATCATCTTGTAAACAATTAATTAATGTTTGTCATGAATTATCATTTTTACTTCCTTCTCAAGAGGCTCAAAGGGAATAAAAAGGCATTTTTGCAGGTGGTGGCATTCAAAGTAAGGGCAATCAAATGTTTGAGAGCAGTGGCACAGCACTTTGAGTCTCTAAGGGTGAATGGTGCTAGGATTAGAGCACAGCAGGGGGTTGAGGGTTTCAGGTGTGAAGCTTAATGTTTGTGATCAGCAAAAAAAAAGTCTTGAATTTATCTAAACTGCTCTTCTGCTAACAGTACTTCTAGCACATAAATGTTCTGAAAGTGACAAGTGTTCTCATTGCTCTTCTAATGCAAACATGATCTGCATTTGAAAGATGCATCCCTTTTGCCTAAATTAGAATGTGCATCACAAAGAGCGTAAGATGATGACCCAAAAACAGTTCTTTACACACTCTCTCTCTCTCCCCCACTCCTCTTCTTCCCACCCCCAACCCCCCCCACC
>JANHGL010008050.1:0-76110 GCA_024611195.1 Ceyx melanurus | reverse complement strand
AGCCCAGGAGGCGGGTGAGCATCCCGCATCTCCCCGCACCCCAACCCAGGGCTGCCAGCTTTGGCAGGGGGGGCAATGGCAGCCAAGCGGAGGATGGGGGCGCAGGGCTGGGCGAGCAACGGCTGGTAACGGCCCCTTCTCTCCTTAGGTAGCGCAGCGCCGGGGCCTGTGCCCGCGGGGGTGATTCGGCTCTACAGCATGCGATTCTGCCCCTTCGCACAGAGGGCCCGCCTTGTTCTCCGCGCTAAGGGTATCAGGGGAGACCTTCCCGGGGGGCCGCTGTGGCTCCGGGCCGGCCACCCCGCTCTATCTGCTTCACATCGTCCCCTTCCCCTAGAGACGCTGCAGCCCGCGCTGCCCTTACGGGTTGTCAGGGCTCGCGTGGGCGGTTCACGTGTCACTTCTTACCTGGGTGTCTCAGGCGGGTCTTAACTAAACATCCCTGGAAAAACGAAATGAAAAAGGGTTTTCGTGGATTGGCCTACCAACTGTCTGCTGACCAACACAGAGCTGGGAGTTCCTGTTAGCATAATTGAATGCCTACCACTCAGTTCTGGTAGCAAGATGAGAGTTGGGTTGGGTTGGTTTTTTTTGTTCTTGGGTCTTTTTTTTTTTTTCAAGGAGTAAAATTGCCAGATCAGTTTAGTTCTGTCTGCTTGGTGTTTTTGGGATGATTTTGGAGCTGGAAGGTTTGTTACAGTATAGTGATTTTGAGGGATTTTATGGCTACCTTAACATGGTAGTTGCCTTCTGGTAACCTTTCAGTTGAAGGTTCAGCTGTGTTTAGCAGACCTTTGGGCTTATTAGGAATTTGCTAGGGTCACACATACAACACTGAATATAGCTTATGGTGTATTAACACAGACATATTTCCCTTGTATTTTTTTTTTTTTTTAACTGTTTGCCTTCACTTTAAATGCATGCTCTACGTGAGGACGTGTGCGGAAGATAAGTAGGTATATTCTCTGCTAATCTGCCCTTTGGTGTAACATGTAAAGGTCAGCTGTACTTTTTAAATTTGGTGTAGCTTAGCTGCAGTCAAGTGCTTCTTTCTTAGAAAGCCCCTAAACCTACACGTGATAAGTGAGCTGCATTCTGAACTTGACCTTTATTTATAGCATGACTGTAAAGCTGCCTCTGTTGTGTGCTTTCAGACTGTTCATGTGGCATTTATTAGTTTAACAAACATCTCATTGTAAGTCAGTGCTGATTTTTTTCCATCAACAGGAAGTATTCCCTGGCAGTATTTCTATGTGTCAAATCATTAGTCCTTCAGGGAAGACTGGGGAGAGCAGGGAATGAACTTGTCTCTCAAGGACTGTAGCTGTTGAGATGTAATGACTGCATTTCACCCTGGTATGGAGTGGAGCATAGAACTGAACCTGTTTGGTTTTTGTTTCTTTTGCTCTTTTAGGCATGAAGTAATCAATATCAATCTGAAGAACAAACCTGACTGGTTCTTTGAGAAGAACCCCTTTGGTCTGGTTCCTGTTCTGGAGACCAGCAAGGGCCAGCTGATCTATGAGTCCCCAATTACTTGTGAATATCTGGACGAAGCATTTCCAGGGAAGAAGCTGATGCCTTCAGACCCATATGAGCGAGCCTTCCAGAAGATGCTTTTGGAACACTTCTCAAAGGTACTGCATGATGAGGGTGGTATTTGATTTCTTGCTTTACTATAGAACCAAAAACTGTGGCTCTATTGCCAGTGTTGCTTTCATCCTTCGAGGCAGGTGTGGTGTATGGGAAAAGCATTAAATGACTGGAGGAGTTATTTGGGGTATCATGCTTGTGAGCCCATACAAACCACTATGGGGATAGATGCAGGAACACAATAAATTAGTGAAAGTGACTGAGGCAGGATTTGAGCATTCTGTAAGAGAGCAAAGGTTAGTAGACCCAACCAAATAAATGTTTGAGACCTCGTAGTGACAAGTGCTATATTAATTAATCTGAGCCTTTCTGTAGGAGATATTGTATGAATGTGGAATGCGGAGAGTTTCTGACTGATATATGGCAGGTGGCTGTAGACAAGGGATGTGTATAAGGAGACTGATTTTTTGCTCTCAGTAGGAGTTGGAGGAGGGTACTGTGGCTGACTGGCAGTAACCTTTCTGTATGAGCATGTACTTTTTAGGGTCTAGGAAGTAAAATAAGTCAGCTTGGATGTGAGGCAGTAGAGGAGAGGAAGCAGCAAAGAGTTGAGGTCAAAGAAGGGATAGAGGGTTACATGGGAAGAGGGTTACAGGGGAAGTATGTTGCAAGACATGAAATGTGCACTAATGTTGGTCGCATGAATGACAAGATCTTGGAAAGGTGTTTGTCTATGAGCTTTTAAGAATATAATTTAGTTAAGCTTGGCCACTGGGCAGGTTCCTGGTACTGTTTGCTAGTTTCTCCAGCAATGACCACATGAGAAAATGTACAGGTTTGTAGAAGCTTATGCAGCCCAGGAGACACATCTTTCTTAAAGTACTTTAAATGATGAAAATTAAAGTACATTTGGATTTCAGGAATATGTAACTGGGAAGAGTACCACTCTGCGCCTTGCCACTTTCATTTATACTTTTTTTGGTAGTGTGTGCAAATGGGAAGCATGCTGTTCTTCTTATTATTTTCTAATTACAACATTAAAATTCATTAGTATTTGTATTTATTTGTCCTTTTAAGCTTTTGTTTACATTTTCTGAAGTATAAAAGATTCTTGTTAATCTGTTTTAACTCTTTAAACCTAAGTCTGTCTAATATTTTAACATCTTGAGCTATGAATGATGTTTATTATTGCAACAGGAACATTGACAACTTTATCCTTTCCTTTGCATAGATAACACCCTTAGTTTTCAAGCATTATGTAGCTGTCAAAGATGGACAGGATGCCACAGCACTGAAAGCAGAGGTTGTTGAAAAGTTTGGAAAACTTGAAGAGGTGAGAGTATTTAATGATAACAAGCAGCTTGCCAGATGTTTTATGATCTTTTTTCTTTCATGCTTTGGCCTTTTGGATATAGATCTCTTCTTACTCAGTTGGTAGTTAGAGTAATGAGCAATCTTAAAGTTTATTCCCCCAACATAGGATGCACAACAGCGTCATTTGAGTAAATTTGAAGTAGCTAACCTCAACTTCATCTGCATCATGAAGGCTCTGTGGACTTAAGGAGTGTGTTTTTTGTTTGTCTGGAGGTGATTTTTTTGTTTATTTGTGGGTTTTTAGTTTGTTTGTGTGTGGCGTGGGGTGTTTGGGTTTTTGTTGTTGTTGTTGGTTTGGTTTTTTTTAATTCTAGCTGACTCAAGAAGGGCAGTGTTTTCAAACACTTCTGTGTTTAGTTTGCTGTTACCCGACAGAGGGAGCTGTGTTCCTGTCTTCTCAACTCTGCAGCTGCTGAGTTGTACTATGCCAGACACCTGGTGATTCAAACAGCATGGTGCTTCCTGAAGGACTGCTTTAAAATTCCTACTATTGCCTGGGAGTTAGGGGAGTAAATGCCACAGGAGTATAGTGTTGCGTGTCCAAAAAGGCAAAGATTAAGATCTCTCAAGATCAATCTTTAAAATGCTAAAGTGTCTGAAAGCAGGTGGACTCATCTCATGAAAGAAGAGACCAAGCTCTGGAGATTCCTTAAAGTATGTTAAACTTGGTCACAGTGGCATTTCACATAATCACAGAATGATTTGGCTGGAAGAGACCTTCAAGATCATCAAGTCCAGCCATTAACCCTACACTGCCAGTGTCCCTAAACCATTTCTAAAGTATCAGAAACATAAATGTAACAGTAGAACTTTGCTGTGTTCTTTGTGGTCCTGCTTTCTGTGCTGAGCTGTGTGTGTCTTTTTCTGGTATATGTGAATGTTACACTTGCTTCCTATTCCCTGTGCACCTGAAATTACATCTAAAACTGGATTTGATATTAGAAATGCTTTTCTGACACCACTTCACCACAAGTGCTGTCATAAAAGAGTACATGCTAAGCCAGTATGTTAATTTACCTGGATTAAATTTAGCTGGATTTAATGCTTAAGAAATGCATGTGCACTGTTATGTTTGATTTGTCTGTGCCATTAACGCTTTTTGAGAAGGAAGAAACTGTGAACTGACAAATTTGGAGAGCTGAATTCCTCTTTGTGCACAAGCTGAAGCTTGCTAGTGATAAATATTTTGTGATGATTTTTGAACCTTTGAAGAAGAGCTACACTGACAGTGTATCTGTTAGTTAAGTCTGATAGTAGAGCTGTTTTACTGGATGGCTCTGGCTCCCCAGATGTTGCACATGCAGAAGAAATGTGCTGTATTTTCATTGTTTGCTGTCACTCCCTTCCAGATGTCTGCATCCCACTACCATGTAGGTTTCTTGTTACTGCTCTGTGGGGTGGCAGGGTTCCTTCTGAGCACAATCGTCACTTCTCACCCCTTGCAGATTCTGTCCAAACGCAACACCGTGTTTTATGGTGGGGACTCAATCTCCATGTTTGACTACATGATCTGGCCTTGGTTTGAACGTCTGGAGCCATTCCACCTGAAAGAGTGAGTACCTGGCCTGTCTTCCAGGGTGCACTGAAAGTGCCTCAGCATAAGTATTTGCTGCATAAACTCTACAGCAATGGGCTGCTCTTGGGGGCTGCTGAAGAAAGTTTGTGTTACAGTTTAGGGGAAGCATTTTCTCAAAACAGAGATAAGTTGTTTAGGGGTCTTCTGTCAGCAGGCTTTCTTTCACCAGGTCTCTTTTCCTACCAATCAATTTTGACAGAACTGGAAGAAGCGTACAGGACTTTCTCTTCATTACTGTCATCATAGATGAAAATGGTTGTTTGAAGGGGATAGAGGGATGGAGGCCTAGGTTCAAATTTCTTCATCCAAAACCTCAGATTTGGAATTCAGTCTTCTGCTCCTCTTTGGAAATCTTCAGTTGAGAAAGGAGATTCTGTTTGTGGCTTCTGTTGTGTTTTGGGCTTTTAAAAATATGTATTATTGTGGTGGGGTTGTGTTTCATTTTTTTTTTGGGGGGGGGGTGTGTGTGTTTCTTTTTGTTTGTTTTGTTGTGGGTTTTGGTTTTTTCCTTCCAAATGTGCCATAGTGTATTTGGATTTAGTCTGCTAGCTGAACCTCAGCTTCCTCCCTAGACTGGTGTCTTGTTTTGAGCTGCTGCACTGCAGGATGGTACAAACTGCACAGCTTGTCTTGGTACACGAGAGAGGAGAGGTTCGTGGGTGGTGGAGGAGAACTTGACCACTGCATGCAGCATTTACTTCAAGAATCACCATTAACAAAGCATTCCAGAGGGAACCAGTAGTGCCTCTGCCCTCACCTCAGAGCAGATGTTAAATAAGAGCTGTGTCTTTATCATTAAGGTTGGAATCGACCTTCAAGATCCTGAAGTTCATCTGTCTACTAAATATCATTAAGACCACTAAACCATGTACTGAAGTGCCACATATATGTTATTTAAACATCTCCAGGGATGGTGATTCCACCACCTCTCTGGGCAGCCTGTTCCAATGCCCAACCACTGTCTCAGTAAAAAAAAAAAATCCTAATGTTCAACCTAAACCTCCCCTGGTAGCAAGTATAATATAAGCAGAATGCTGGTGTCTTGCCCAATAAGTGCTAATGTGTGGTTTTTGCTCATCTTTGCAGAGTGTGCAAGTTCTGTAAGAATTCTCACTTTCTAAATGCTAGTCTCTCTTCTGTGATCTGATATGTATTTGTTATCTGCTCTGAGCCAAACATTATGTTGGGAGGGAGAAAGGAAAACAAGCAGTAAAATAGAAGAGCTCAGTCTCTTCTGCTTCCCTGATGCCAGTTTCCCATCTGCATTATTCGGTCTTTTTCCTTTTCTCACAGCATTCTGAGTCACACCCCAAAGCTCCAACGCTGGATGGATGCCATGAAGGAGGACCCTGCAGTAAAGGCTACAATGACTGACCCACAGACATACAAAGATTATCTCCAGCTCTATTTGAAGAACAGCCCTGAGGCATGTGATTATGGGCTCTGAGGTGCTAGTAGGCACCTGCTTGCTGAAGTGTTCAGTGCTCCTTTTCAGCGTAAGCTGTGGGCATCTAGTGTAATTTGGTGTGGGCTCTTCTGTGGTTGCATTTCATCATGGGGAATAAATCTGTGCTGATTTCCCAGCTGAAAGGTCTGGGAAATCTTTTGGTAACTCCTTCCTGTCAGAAGTTTCAGGCAGGAGATAGAAAGTCATTGCTGGCAATGTAGATTGTGTGAAGGAAAATGTTAGCTTTACTCAGAAATGGTTTTGTTATCTCTAGCCTCTTTGCAGGCATTGCTGGTGGGCAGTCCCTAAACTGACCCTGTTCATTCATTTAAAAATTGTGATATTGGTGTCTTGGAAATAAACAGCAGATAATGATGTCTTTACACACATTTCTTCCTCCTGTTTCCAGGCAGGTATTAGTCACTGGACTGGCTGTGCAGAGAGGAGCAAGGCATTGTAAAGGTTAAAACATAGTGTGGTCTCTGAAGTTACAATGCTGTTAACTAGTACAAACTGCCCTGCTCTTTAGGGAGCACTACTGCCAAACCACTGAACTTGCAACCCTATCCACTTGCCTCTGCTGCAGTGACATATCCATCCCATTACTAGATTGTCCTTGCATATGTTTGATAATCCAGTTTGGGATGGATATGATGGGGAGTGTGATGTTATAATCCTCTGTCCTTCTGAAATAGGGTCATGTTTATACTGGGCCCTAACCTCACTACCCTAAATGCTGGAGTAGGGAATAAAGCTAACAAAAAACATATCCCAGGGCACTTATTTTCTTACTGGGGTTGGTTTTTTTTTTTTCCCTTCTTTTTTCTCTCCACATAGGGGATTAAAAGAACTATGGCCCATTCTGATGTTGCTGTGTATGTCTTTCTCTGTCAGGCCAATAACAGCCTGACTAGCCATAATTGCAGGGAATAAGCATGCAGAAAAATAAGGCAAAGCAGTGTGTTCAAGGACAGGGTTGTGGTTCCTGTGGTGCTGAGACAGTTAATGTGAGATACACAAGAATGTTCCTATCTGTCTCCCATTGCAGTGAGGTAAAGCAGCAAAGCAGACTGTTCATGGTTTTATGGTAATTGAAGCATTTTGTATTTTGAAGCTTTTCTGGAGGAAAACTGGACTCATCTTTTTTTTTCTATAACATGTTCTAGGCCAGCACAATAACTGAGAAGGTGCATGTTTGTGTAACTTCAAGTAATGAAGCAGATACAAAAGGCAGATGAGGAAAAAGCACTAGCAGGAACTTTCTTTCAGCTTCTGGCACTACCTAGAGAAGCACTAATTATTTTGCTCTTCATCCAAAATGCTGATGTTCTTCACAAATTTCCAAGTCCACATCTGATGCTGTACATGCTTTGTAGATAGCCATTAGAGAACCCAGAAGAAGTGAAAACCATAAGGTGTGTTGTCATAATTGGCTCTAGGCCATTTTGTTAGATGCAAGCAGGATTTGAGCTTGATGAAGCCACTGTGCCTGAAGTAGTGTTGGTGGGATTTTGTGAAAAAAACTTCCAAAGATTCACTGCAAAACATTTTAGTTTTATTAGCTGCTCTGCTTTGAGTAGGGCTCGAGAAAGCTGTTAGTATAGTAGACTCTGAGTTGGCTTCTGTAAACATGATAGGAATATGTTGAAGTTTATCCAACTGCTGTGGGAGTTGTTACATTAGGGAGATCTAATAATGGGTTAAGAGCAGAGACTGGCATCCAAAAACTGAAGTGGCTAGGGCCAGACCATAGTAACCCAGAGACTGGGTTGTCTGAACATTAAGTTGTGCTCTCCCCAGCTTTATTTAGTGGCTGTACAGTCTACCATTATAAATATACTACTTCAGCAAAACAAAAAAGTAAAATGAAATATTCTACCTTATAATTTACTATTAAACATCAATGTTCTAAATTCTCTGGCAAACATCTGGGGTCCTGAAACTGTTACAGCGCATTGAGAAATGCAAACCTTGAATGAAGTTCGGCCCAGTGTTGAAAGGAAAGAAGTTAAGAGGAATGGACAGGCTCCCTCCTTCCACAGCAGATGGATGTTAAGGTTATATCGTATTAGTTTAAAAAGGACAAGAAAAGCAACCTCTTTATTTTCAGTTTTTATCAACAGAGGAAAAAGATTAAGATCAATATAAAACTCTGACCAAAGACATCTCCTTAAAATCTACTGTGGATCGGATTGTACAGCAAGTACAATAGTATTTACTCACTTTCTACTCCATATTTTGCCCTTGAAAGTTGGTGGTGGTCGCATTGCTTTTGAAAACAGTGTTGACTTTTTCCTCCCTGTTATTATGCCATAAAATTTAACTACTCTCAGCATAGGTTAACAAAAAATCAGTTTCAAGCAAAAAAGCATGGAGCCTGTCTTATAAAAATAGTGAGTTTAGGAGCACGATGGATAAATATTCTTCAGATTAGCAAGTCATTGGGCCTTGTTCTGTCTCCTGCATTTGTAGTCTGTCACTATATTTTTACTGATGTCTTTGAGGTGATTGTTTGTATTATACTGCAAAACTAGGTCTAGCATCTTATTCTCCATTATCATTTTAGGATCCCTAATGTTAAAGCTAAGAGCAAGGTAGAAGGGAGCGAAGGTGGAAGAAGGGATGGGGATCCCAGGCTATCAGATCTGGAAAGGGTTGCTGAGTTTTGGGTAAGTTGAGTAGGGACTTGGGTGAATGGGACTGTGATTATGAAGAAGGTCCTTGCTTGGGGAAATAGTTGAGAATATCTGTGAGAAGAGTTTGTATTTCTTGTGCTAGAAGTGGTCGTAACTGGAAATACTGGGTTGAAAATTCTCAAATCACATACGAGAGACACTTGTGTGAACTCTTTACAGATACCTGTGGCTTTGTTGCTTTTTATAAGCAATTAAAAAGGAAGAGAAAAGGAAATTTCAGCTTCCTGATGTACTTCACTTGACAGCTATTTGTCCTGCTCATTAGAGGTGTCTGGCTGTGTATGAATGTGTGTGCCAGGCATGTGGTGTTGGCACAGTGTTACATCTCCTGGGCCTGTTGTCCCCAGTTTTACACTGTTGTGGCAGTTGTCACATTCCCCTGCACTTATCAAGCTTTGAAAACTGGCGGTTTCTTGCTCTCCCTCTTTTCTCTGCTGGTGACCTGGTTATCTGACCACTCTGTTCCTTGGACATTGATTTCACATGGGCATGGCTGATGAAACTGGAGTCTCTATGGTCATGAGATCAGATGCAATTTTACTAAATCATCCTGAGTTTCTATCAGATGGAAGCAGCCTTTTCTACTGCTGTTCCAAAGCCAACAGGGATGGCAGTTGCTGATTTATCTGAGTAAATTAGTAGTGCCATGTGCTGTTAGGATTTTTTCCCTCCTAAAACACTTTGATTTGCTAAAACAGAGTTTTAAAACTTGCCAGTGAGATGCAGCTGTGTGGGGTGGAGTGTGGCAGCTATTTAGCAGTGCAGAGTGATGCTGTATCCAAGACCACAGGGAAGTTAGAATGCAGCTCATGTTGAGGCACCAATGCACTGAGCCTGCTCTGTGACTTTCACAGCCATCTTCTGATGTGCAGGAGGGAGTCTGTGGGAATTACAGCATGTGCTGCAGGTTTGTGTCATAGAACCACTACTCTTGGCAAAGTTGATGGAAAAAACGATCTCTCTGGGGGAAATGGAGCCAAGAAGAGGGGCACTGAACAGGCACAAGCGGAGTAGGGAGCAGACAGTGTTTCCTGTAAGCTGGAAACCATTTGTATGAGTCATCTGTGTGGCTGCACAGGAGGGCTGAGGGAAAAGGAGGAAGAAGCTGTGAACTTCAGACCACCTGAAGTATCAGAGAGGACCAACAGAGGCATTATGGCTGAATAGTGCCCTTCCCGCAGCTCTTTGCGTATATTCCCATCCCAAAGCATGCTTTTGTGCCTTTCCTCCTGTCCCTTGAACCATTCTCAGAAGGGAGCTCTCAACAAGAATACAATCTGGGTAAATCCACAAGTCTGAGTGTGGTTGTACCACACAGCTCTTTTCTGTGCCTGTTCAGTCTTGGAAGCAGAGTCTGTCTCACTCATTACAGCTAAGGCACAGTGATTAATCACCTGTTGATCCTCGTGGGAAGACAGCTCTGATATAACCCCCAGGCTGGGTGCCTCTCAGTTCCTTTATATTGTGTGGTGGTGGTGTGTTTTGGTTTATAGCTTGGCTGTGCTATGCTGGTCTATCTCTGCTCTGGCTCAAGCTTTTCACCTCCAAAGCTATGCTGGGTGTGGCTCTGGCTCGAGTCACTGTAGTCCCATTGCTACAAACCTGCACCTGGACCAGGGCATTTTCTCTAGTTTTGCATACAGGATCTTCATGACACTGCTGCGGTGTGGCAATCCTGAGAGTGAACTGGCAGGAATACTGTACTGTCAGGAATACTGTGCTGACAGTGCCAACGCCTGTCCCATGGGAATGCCCATGTGACAGGCCAGGCAGAGCTGCTGTGCATCACTTGTGCTTACAGGCATGAGAACCAACCAGGGCTGCCCTGGCCTGCCTGGTGAAAGCTGGCAGGGATGAGACCTGGAACATGTGAGCAAGATCAATGCCATTGCCCTGTGGATTTGGGAAATCCCTCAGTGTTGTTTGATTCCCAGCAGAGGGCTAGAGAGTAATGAATTTCTCCCTTGGTGCACCTGGGGAGATGAAGTGACTGATGAGTCAGGCTGTGAACAATGAACTGGTTCTACCTAGCTCTGCCTGCTGGGCCTATATTGCACTGTGTTAGATCCCAAATGTTAGACTTGTCTGCAGAAAGGTCCTAAATGGATTTCCAATGACATCATAAGTGTTGTGGTACTTCTGGATAGCAGAAAAGCAGCACAATACAGACAGAAATTTAATCTTTAATCCCTACACATGGTTAAATCTTTGCTGAGTTGAGATTATTAATGGCTATGTGTCTGCTGGTGGGTTTGAAGATTGTTTCATTTCTAAAATAGACTCCTCTTCCTGCAGAGCACCTAAAATACCTCTAAGAAATTCGTTGGGGTTTTAAACTTTGTTCTTGGGCACAATTTTTAATACAATGCCACAGTCATTCTACAAGCACTCAAATGTATGAACAGTGAGGGCTGTTATTGAAACGTTTCACCTAAGCACCTCCTGCACTTCCACCTCAGAGTAGATCAAAAGCTGAGTTATCCACCTGCAAGCCAGGAATTGATTATTATTGTGTCCTTTTTTTCCTCTTCTAAAAGTTTGGATAAGCTCTGGGTTTAGCTGGACAGATTCAGAATTAGTTAAAAACTCTGTGCCTATATTCAAGGGCAGCATCTCTGGAGTGACTGCAAACTTTGCTCTATAGAGCCCCTCAAGCACCTCTGTAGCCAGAGGTTTTCTTATAGCAGCTGAGAAGTCCAAGATGACATTCCTTCATTTAACTTACCTAGAAAGTGAAGAACACTGTAATGTTAATTGATGGGCTTGTTCAGATTTCTGTTCTGGGACCAGAGGTGTTTGACAGATAGGATAGGAGTGTGTTTGCTTGCCTCCTTCTTCTTCTCTTACGGCTCTGTTGCAAAGGTGTGCAGATCATTTGAAGCGTAACAGAAATAACACAGCCCTGTTTCCTTATAGCTTATTTCTTCAGGTCTAGGAAAGCATGAGTACCAACTGCCTTTTACTGCACTGGAGACCTGTAAAAGATCTTTTGTGTGCTTTCTCAGCATTATGAGAGTCTCTGTCCTCTATCCAGCTGCCTGTTTGCCTTAAATTTATCGGAGGCAAGTATTTCTGAGCTCTCTACAGATCTGTCAAATTTGGTTAAATCTGTTTGATGGATCCAAAAGTTACTTGTCAGGAGATGAAGGAATAGATGCCTTCCATATGCATGCACACACTGACTGCATAGGAAATTGGCTAAAAGTAATCTGGGTTACGTTGCCATAAAGAATTAATCATCTTAGAAAAAGGCAGGACTGCCTGGAGTTTTACTTCAAAATGGTAGAACAGGTGAAATGTTTGGTTGGAGCCACTGAACCAATACCTTGAGAATTTTGTTTTCTAAACAAACACAATGCAGATAAATACATCTGATGCTGTCTCAGTGGCACCTGGGGACAGACCTGAGTCAGCTTTTAGACCTGAAAGCAAAGAACCGTAACACAGAGTTGAGCAGAGAGGATGGAACCTGATCAAGGATTAGGCATATCCTGAGCAGTATCCCATTCTGAGACCAGCATTCCCAGATGGACTGCTAGTGGTACCTGCCCAAATTAATGCTCACATGCCTGTAGGTCACCATATCCTCTGAGGTTGCTCTTGCTTTTCTTATAGCACAGACATTTCTGCCTACTTGAAATAAAGGAGATTCTGTCCTTGCTTGTGGATATTCCATGACTTATAAAAGTCATTAGAGAAATTATTAGCTGCAAATAATTCTCCTGGCTTTGCTGTCCTGCCTGCTCTCTGAATGACTTTGATGCTTGAAAAGTGCTAATTTGTATCAATACAAACATCACCCTGATTTGCATAGTATCAAAACAATATTGTGCAGAGGTGGAAAACAAAAAATGCATTCCTGCATGGAATAAATAATTTTATTAAGGTTTGCAGATCTTTAGTGTTAGCCACACATCAGAATGATTTATCTTGATTACCATGAAGGGTGTAAGATACAGGGGTGTTTTATGTAAAATCTATAAGAATGGCCCAGTATAAAAGTTGCATGTTCAGGCAGCACATTTTTCTTGTGCTTATGGAGAAGGCTGCTTGTTACATTTGTGTGACCTGTTACTGCTGCAGGACCACCCATGCAGGCTGGCCCTGCATTCATGAGCTTTTCATGGCCTTTCTGAGTTTTCCCAAAAGTCAGGTACCACACAGGGGTAACTTTATTTCAATCTTAAATGTGGGGAAAACTGTGCTTATTGGCAGGGCAGTCTGGGTGAGTTCCTAGTAGACAGCAAGGAGCTGAAACAACCTCAGACTGATGGAACTCATCTGAGAGGTGTGTAGCTCTCTGTGTGGATTTGGGAATTTGGGGAAATTGAAAGAACCCTGAATTGTGTTTGAAAACATTCATTAAAATGAAAAGCTTCACAGTTAACAGTAGACTTGCAATTATCATGTTTTGTTTTTAAAATCTATTTCCACTTTTCCAGCATTTAAATAGAAGTTTTCAGCTAGAGAAACAGTCAATACCCAATGTCACAAACTTTATGGGGACAGATTGGAGGCTCTAACACAGAATAATAGACAGTTACTGTGACTTTATGGTTTAGAGACACAGATGTAAACCAGCAAAGTCTTTAAGTGTTACAAGAAGACTTTATAAGAAGCTTTTAATGACCAAAGGAGTTTTATTAGATAATAATGGAGAAGGAGTAAGTATTATTTGTATTCTTGCCCCAAAAGAGAAATTGACTAAGTCCTCTCCCCAGAGTTATGGAGTCAGCTTCCTCCATCTAACACATTTAAACAATGTTTAAACAAGGCAGAAATGCCCAGGTCTTCAAGGTCTATCAGCTACTAAACTAGGGCAATGGAGATGCTCTCTCTGCTATGTGTTAATCGTGCACTCGCCCTCCCACATAGGCCTGACAGCATCAGAAGCCAAGAGCTACTGGAGGTTTTCTGGCATGTGACAGGCTTGATTTGCTTTGTGCAAGTTCACACTATTCAACTATTTTTTTCCTCATTATGCTGAAAAATTGTCACAAGTACACCTCAGCTCTCAGGGATTAAAGTGGTAATAAAAACTGCAATTAGGGATGCCTGTAGTTGGAATACACAGTGGTGCTTTCTAAATTTAACTAAAAATCAGCTTTGCTTTTTTTCTTTTTTTCTTTTTTTTCTTTTTTTTAAGTTGCTTCTGGGAGTTCTGATTGTAGTGGAAGTTGAATGTTGAAGGAGAGAGAGATGTGGAACATGCCAGCAATTAACAATATGCGAGGGAATGGCTGGTACACAAGCTGTTTTCAGGTCTGTAACACAGGGTCTATCCCTTTGTTCACAGACTGAAGGACTTTGCAGAACAATGATTTAGGTGCTAACCAAGCATAAATAGATGGCTGTGGCTAAGCAAGTGCCCTAGCTAAAGCTCTAGCCATAAAGCACACATTTAAGATTTGAACTGCAGGGTGGTTATAATCTCAGGAGCTTTTGTCCATCTCTAGGAATATTCTCTACAGGTGTGGGAAGAATATTTCTGGACTGCAGTGTAGCCATAATTGGATGCTAAAACTCTAGGCTGTCAGACTTCTGATGAAAGCCAGCACCTTGGAATTGGGGATTTAAGTAAGCCTGGAAATACAGAAAACAGAAGAATTTGAATCTCTGAAGAAAGAATCCAGATCAAAGCCTTGTGGAAAATTATTTTAGTTTATCTGTCTCTGCATCTGCTTACTCTATGGCAGATAATAATGTAATAATGGTCAGGTTATGGATCAAAAATCTGCTAATTGCCCTTCTGAAAAAGGATCTAATATTGACTTCATCCCTCCTGTTACATAGCAGGACAGAATGAGTAAATGAGGAAAAGAAGAAAAATGTTCCAGAAAATCCAGGTCTCAATGGATAAAACATTGCTGAGTTTGTCAGACAACTTTAAAATAGGGTTAGTTTAGTTTTAAATAACAAGGTTGCACTAAAATGACCAGGACTGATGACAATCCCACCCTACTGACTTCACTTTACTGCAGCACGCGATTGACCCTGGGAAATTGTTACCCCTGGCTATGTACTTGCACTGGAGCTCTTAAGCCACCTGCTTCTCAGACCTCTTCAGTGCTTACTCAGCCCCAGTGATCACTGGAAGGCAGAGTTATTAACTAAAGGTGTGCAGAGCATTCTGTGGGACTGTAAGTCATGTTGCCAAGGAGACAGCAGTGGTTTTATTAAATCAATTCATAACTAGCTTTGGATTTCCTTCCAGAGCACATAAGAATATTAACAAGGAGGTGCCATTCCCTTAAACCACAGAAGGGTTAAGCAGGAGGCTAAGTGGTGGTGAAGTGATTGCTGGAACTTGGCTGGGGATACTTGTAAAACAAGCAGTTGAAGAGGATTCCTCTTGCAGAACTGGAAATTCAGAATTCTGCTTCAGCCAATAAGGTCAACATCTACCAGCAATATTAAGGGCTTGTCACAAAGCAGCATTTTTTTGAGCAGAAATATCCAGAATAATTATTTTGAATCTTTCTGGGTTCATATTCTCAGGAAGTCTGCCATCCCTGACATGATTCTGGAATATCTATTCCACTTTACATTCACACTGCATCTTATATTGCAAGTTTCCACAGGGAGCCTTGCTTTTGGGCTCACTGTGCTGGGATCACACTGGGCATATCCCCACTCCATCCTTCCGCTCTCTCAGAAACATTTTGGGAGGAACTAGAAACAAAACACAATTCACACTTGTTTAGATTTTGTAAAATACTTCTTTTATTATAAATAAAGCTGCGTAAGAATATCTATACAAATTCAACAGTGTCCTGCTCTAAAAGCAGTGGTTTGAGTACAGCATTGTCAATCAACCTTACTTTGGAGAATTTTGGTATAACAACTTGCCCATCTCGGCTGCATTGCCAAGATTGATCTTCATAGTACAGTTTTGCTTCTGAGCTAACAAGTTACATACAAATCCAATCCTAAAAAAAAAAGACAAGTAATAAATAAAGCTATTTACTATATAGGATCCTGTGAGAACTAACCCCTCAATGACCAGCAGCTAAGCTGTTACAGGTAGGTAAATTCTCATTTCTTCACCATAGAGAAAAGCTTTCAGAGGCTCTGCACCAACACCAGCTGGTGAGCAAGCACCAAATCCTGTTGCTTGAATACTGAATAAAGTTTGGGATCCTTTTGCTAAAATACATCTTTATAACCCTGTAAGAACTGTATACAGAGCAACTTGGAGGGAGAAAATGTTGCCATGTACTGAAGAGTAAACTCCAAACAGCTCCCCTTGGAAGATATTCAGCTCCTGAACAGCAATAATAACCTTAGACCAAGGCATTTCCTAAAGGCAAATGGTCCTGAGGCTACACTGTAGATCAGTGGCTGTTATCAAGCCAACACTAATTCCACTGCTTTGACAGAACCTACAATAAAATATTATAACCACAAGTTAAGGGTGGAGGGAGTGGATGGAAACCAGCAGAAGGCACTAGGAATTCAGCTGTTAAATTCACCTGGTTAGCAAACAGCAAGAACAGCACTAAAAGACGAGCACTTCTCCCCATCCCAGACAGGTACGAGTGGGTTCCCTCACAGCCTGAATGAACAGCACAAATCTCCTAAAAGGTGCTCAGGGCAAAATGAACATATTGTGTGTAGGAAAATTAAGCCCATCAGTTTGTTTTCAGGGGAGTCAAATCCATAAATTCCTTGGTTCAGCTCCAGCTTGGGTTCAGCTTAACCCCATGGGAACACTTCAAGGTCAGTTTGGGCTTAAAGGAGAACAGGCACAACAAATACAGAAAATGAACAAAAGATTCAATTCACTTACCAGTTTAGGTTCCCTTTGAGTCTGAGCAGCAGTGCCTCGAGCTGTGTAAAGACAAGCTTAGGCATGTTTACAAGCCTGTAGGACTGGTGTTGCAAAGCTTTGTTCTAGCATTTTAACAGGGGAGTTACCTTATTCTGTTCAGCCTTTTCTTCTCATCCTCCCCTCTGCTCAACATAAAAGTTATTTTTCAATCCTGAATGTCATTTCCTGAGAGACCCAGGTCACAAAATTGTTTCTGTTCTTTGGACAGTCTAAATTTAGTCTCCTGACAGGAAATGGCAGAGAAATTTTTATTTCTCCCTGGCTGAGCTGGGAACATATTTAGAAGTTAACTCTGACCACAACTGCTTCAGCATGACCTGCCTGCCAGCAGCCCATGCAAAGCTGGATCTGCTGCAGGCACTGTGAAGTAAACCTGGGCAGGTAAAAATGACAAATTGCTTGTGTTTGCAAACAACTTGCACAGCTTCCAACATAGCCTCCAGGCTCTAGTACTCACCCACTCTTCCTGTACCTCTGCTTGTCATTACCTGCTTGTTGGGTCCCCTGAGATTGCTCCTGCCCTCTTTCCTACTGGGGAAGGCTTTCTTGGTTGTATTAATGAAAGCTGGGGGACTTACATTAGTGTTAGTAATTAGTCCTGCCCCGTTGCTCTGCCAGCCTTGGCAGTCTCCTAGGCCCTCATTGCAAAGGGTGCTGAAGCAAGCATTGATGATCCAAGGCTACTTCCCACTGGCATTACCCACCAGCCCCTTCTCTCCCAGTTTGCTTCATAACCCTTATTTTCTGCTCAGGCATATTACTTAACAACTGTGATGGTAAAAAAGTCAAAGGGAGCAGCAATTTGAGTGGAGTTCCCTGTCCACACCTGTGCTTTCCTATAAACCAGGTGTAGGAAAGAAAGGGAGTTACAGCTCTCCTTGCCTTGGTGCATGAAATGTCCCTCCCTCATGGAAAAACTGACAAGAGCAAACATCTAGGACATGGTGAAATGGTTTTTAATCAGGAAAAAGGAGGAGAGAACACATCTGTGGACGGTTTCCTTATCAACAGGCTGGATGATAAGCCTTATGCTGTATGCTGTTCCTCGTAGCAAAACAGGATTAAATTTTCTCTCTGATGCACCTGATAGAGAGGATTGATCAAAAGGGGCAGTGTGCTAGCAGCAGCTCCTCAGAGCCTCAGCAGAGCAGCAGCCTTTAAAAGCATTGAGAAGACCCTATATGAAGGCAAACTGATAGCTTTTGCCTCTTGCCTGGGAGCGGAAGGGATGTGACATAGACCACAAAGCAGCCGCAGAGTGCTGAAGCTCTACTACATCTGCACCTCTTTTATCCCTTCCTCCTAATTTGGAGCCATCCTGTTCACCATGGCTTCATTAAAACTATGCTGGGAGAGTCATGCTCTCATTTGGAGTATATTTCCTCCTGCTACCAGATTGCTGAGATTGGAGAATTGCTGGGTTTATGAAAGCAGAACTTGTAGTAGTCCTTTCTCTCTTGGTTGTTCTCAGCCTTGTGGCCCTGAGGTAAGGAAAGCAAGCAAATAAACCAAATTGCCTGAACTCAGTAATGGTATGCTGGTTTTTTTTTATCTAAGGTAAAGAAGGTTCCATTTATCCATGGAAAATGGCCAGGAATATAACCCACTAGGCAATGTTACCATGAAAAAAATGTAAGACTCGAAAGAGATGGTCTGGAGACACAGACCCTGCTGCCTGCTCTGCTACATCCTCCCCAAGGAGAAGAAATGTGCAGAATGCAAGTGTGTTTCTGAAGGACAGGACAAAACACTTAAATTATTGCTACAAGTCCTACCAAGAAGACCTTTTTTGTCTTTGTAACTACAGTTCCCTTTTGATTAATGAGCTGTGGTTGATTTAAGGATCTCTATCTAGATCTTGTGCATGACCCTCCTCCCCGCAACATCAGCTCCAAATCTTATGTTCTGCTTCCCCTTCAGTATCAGAGCTTCTGCTATCTGCATGCAGACAGGCTCCTGAAATCCCTAGATCCTGTCTCTGATTTCCCCCACCCTTTTCTTATCTCACTCTTTTAAAGGAAATTAAGTATTTGGCCACCACCACCATGTGCATTATAGGCATCTGAATAAATTAGTCATACTTGTTGCTCACCACCGTGTAGAGTGACTGAGGTACAATAGAAAAATATATTTTTAGCTGCATAAAACCCAGCCAGCACACCAGTGGAGCAGAAATTTACTTACACACCACGTCTTCCAGTTTCTCCCTATCCTTCCCACATCCCCTGCCCCTTCCTGCAGAAACCACATCCCAGAACCCAGTTCAGCTCCAGAAAAGAAGCTCTCCTGGCAAAGTTAGTTGTCTCCAAGAGGCTTCGGAAAGCTGCCTCTGGACTTGTGCTTGGAGGAGCCAGTGCTTTCCTGATGGCTTTGGTTAAAGGGATTCTTTACGGATCCCATTGGTGTGTGCAAGAGGAATGTGCACCGTGTACTCGTTTATCAGTGCAGATGTGTTCCTAAGCATCTCATGGAATGTGTCCACTGTCTTCCTGTAAACATCCCTGTGCAGCACAAACGGACGGAAAAGGTTGAGAGGCTCAGCCCTCTGAAATATAATGGGGAAGCCCAGCTCTGCTGGTACCTTCCCATTGCCAATGAAAAAGTGGTAGAGTTTCTTTTCATGCAAACATTTCTCCAGGAATTTCAGCATGTCCTGTAGACGGGCCTCCAGCTTTTCTGGGCCCCAGTTCTGACTGGGACAGGCCTGCAGGAGATGCAACATCACTGTCTTCAGGTGATAGTTGGTGAGCCCACTTGGACCTGTTAGGCTGCACTGCTTCCCATGGAGGAAGGAGAGGATCTGAAGGCAGCTGACATGGCAGGCATTCACAGGCAGTGTTTTGGAGACCAGCTGGATGAACCTCCTCTCATACACTGCAAAAGTGAGAAACCAGTGAGTGCTGGAGGGGAGGTCTTCTGACAGGCTGCTCCGAGGGAAATGAGAGATGAAGTAAACATCAGAGTTCTCATACTGCACCACAGGGGTGAGGTTGAAGGCAATCGATTTTCCTGATCTAAATTTTATCTTCAGGGCTCCTGGGGAGTCCAGGAGGCTGAAGGAGAGGTCGAATTCATACTTGTGAGAGATTTTATTCCAGGCCTTGGTGACTGCAATCTGGAACCACTTCATGACTTGGTTGGTATCCAGATATTGAGTATTTTTGAAGCACAAGAGGTCTTCCATCTCACTGCTGGGTCTGGTAGTATTGGCTTGGCTATGGAGGAGGCACAGCATATCTTCCCCTAATTTAGTCTTGTCACAGATGCATCCTGTCACATCCTCATCAGCCCTACATACCTTGATAGTACCATAACCTTGTTCATCTGGGGGAAAAGGGTCGCCAGAGCACCAGGTCTGGGGTCGAAAACAGTAGGGCTCTGGAGGGGCAAAAGGCACTATCAGATCACAGACAAAAGGTTTACGCACTCTCCAGTTCTCATACATGCTCCCCACACCCACGCAGTCCTCCACTTCCATGTCAGCATCCCGGTTACAAACACTCCTCAAGGCCTCCAGCAGGTCATCTGCAAAGCCTTCCACCATCTCCCGCATCCTGGCCATGTCTCCAGTGGTCCCCAGGATGCGCTTCTCATGGAAGCTGGCCAAGACAGCCTTGTCAGGGAAGGCCACTCCTTTAAATGCTTTCCCCAGGACAGCCATGTCATCCTCTTCTCCTCCTGTGTCCTGCCAATTTGCTTCCTGGAAATCCTGCCTCCAGAGCTCAATCAGCAGGAAGATGACCATGGAAAGGGCAGTCCACATATCCCATCGAACATTTTCCTCTTTACTTTCCTCCACTACCTCTGTAGCCTTTTCCAGAGTCTTCTGTCTGGCTTCCTGGTCTGCGATTTCCCGCTCCAAGCGCAACTGCTCCAGCCGAAGGCTCTCCTCCCGCTCCTTCATCTTCTGGATGATTTCTTCCGTGTTCTCGGGGACAGTGCCATTCTCTTTAGGGAAGAGGAGTGGGTGGTTGATGATAGCTGTAATCACCACTAGGCACACCCGGAATATTCCCACGGGCATGGCAGTTCCTCCTCTGGAAGAGAAAGAAAGGCAATCACCCACAATTCAGAGTACATTCCCTCAAAAAGAAATTTGAAAGAAAGTTCCCACTGGAATAAAAGCTTTGGCATTCTTTCTAGAAAAGAGTCTAGCAGCTCCTAAGCACATGCCTCTTTCTGCAAGCTATCAACTAAGCTTCCCAAAGTGACTGTATCAGCAGATGGTGAGGATGAAAGTATCTTATCAAATTCACTTAGAAGAACAGAACTGTGAAAGCACTTTGTACCATCTGTACCACTGTGATGCTGCTGGGGCACTGGGAGGGCACGCCCTTTCTCCCTCTGTTAAAGCTCCACAGAACTACAGGGAAGGAAACAGGCAGGACCTCTCCACGAGTAAAAAGAGTAGGACTGGAGATGATCACTCCTGCAACATAAGACAATGTTACAGGCATAGCAGTGACATAGGCCACCTTCCACACTGAGTGTGTCTGTGGAGCCACACAGCCAGCTTAGTTCAGGACAATTCTCACTGCCAGTGCTGGTGTGTGCACCTGAGTGGGATCAAGTCTGCATGGTTTTGTGCTTCTAAGCAGACACACAACAGGCAGAACTCTTCCCGTCTTTCAGCACTACCAGCATCAGGCTGTGGCTAATCTTCCCAGTCCCAGGATGACTCACGGCTATGGTCCCTGGAAAAATGGCAGAGACAGAAAGATTGCTAAACTGGAAAGGGTTTCCTTTAGCCCAGTGGTTTTAAAAACATCAGGTTGTTTATTTTTCGTGCTTACTTCAATATTGATCTGTAGAAGACATTAGTAAACACCATGGGTTTGATCTAAGCCATCTCCCCACAAGCACTCCCTTAACAGCTGTGCTTGCAACAGCTCACACCTTTCTGAAGTGACCTCAACATGGCTGTGAGACACACCCCAGGTCTTGCTGTCAGAGTGCTTGCTGCAGGCAGCCATGTCCCACATGTAGCCCTTGCACAGGCCCTTGGCATGACCAAGACTGCTGTGGTGTTTTGGAGTTGCTTCATGTGGTTACTGGCTCTCCTGCTTGAACCTCACACTTAATAGACCATTCCATGACATGGGGCTCAAGATGAAAGAATTCAATTCCCAGCTTTCTGGGACACAGTCCCATTGCTGGGGCATCTGCTTGGCCCTGATGCCAGAGATCTGGGTGAGAGGGTGCTCAGGCTAAAGCCTGGGCTGTTTCCTCTCAGGTGGCATTTCTGTTTCTGGAGGGCTGGTATCACTATCAAGAGCACAAGTACCTTCTCAGTCCAAGAAAATCTGAGGTTGTCACCCACTGCTGTGTCAAGCTCATAAGTCCCTCTTTCTAGCAACATCACCCCTCAGTCCTAGCACAGGGAGACCAGAAGGACAAGAGGGACAAGCAGGGATATTTTTTCTTATAGATGGGTTAAAACACAGATGTTTTAAGGCCTCAGAAGTGTGTTTGAGTGAGAAGAGTTTATGTTGCAGAAATAAAGCCTATTAGTAAAATAGCTAATCAATAATTTCATTCATCCCAATTCATCCTCCTGCGGGTATAAGACTATTTCAGAGAGCCAAGAGATGGTGAGGAATCATGTGTGTACTACAAGTTGAGGGCTGCCATTTTCTCCCCTTGCAATACCTCCTTCCTGGCCCAAACCCAGCATGTTTTGATACCACAGCAACACTGCCAGAGTCTGTGCAAGAAGGAGAACATCTTTGACAATCTCATTTATTCCTCCATGGGGCATGCAGTAAAGACAGATCCATCCCAGTGGGCCTTGTTGTCATTACTGCACAACAAACTGCTGGCTTTCGATTGCAGGAACCTAGATTTCCTTGATGTGAGAACTTACTGTACATAGGAACTGTATCCTCCACATGCAGTTACCTTTGCTTACAAGAGAGCTGGGACTGGAATAACAAGGGAAGGGGCCAGGATTGAGATGCATTGTACAAGCAGCAAGAAAATTCACACGGTGCTCAGAATAACATTACATGCCCCTCCCTGTGTAACATTTACTAACCACCCATTTTTTAGATCCCATGTTCATGCCTAGATTAATGCCCTTATGCAGGTATTGCTCTGGAGATGATTTGTGGGCCTTTCTTGTTCTTTTTACATTTACATTAACTCTTTAATTCATCAGGCAATGAACTGAAGCTGAATTGCTGCCCAAAGCTGGGTGTTCTGGTTATTCTGTGAGCCTCATGCATGGTCACATTTTAAAAATAAACTGGGATCACCCTGCATTGCAAAGGGCTTTAACAGTTTGCTGGGGCAGGGCAGGAAGTGCTGGTGAGTTCCTTTCCTTAGTCCTATGCTCTTGCAGACTACACATGCTTTTCAAGCTTAAAAATAACATGGCCAGGGGCCAGGTGCCTCCTTTTACAGTCTTAACCACAATGACATTGCTGCTCTGCCCTGCTAGACCTGTGACCATGAGGATGAAATGTTTTACTGTTACCACATTACTTCTTGGATGCATAAGGCTGAAAGAAGTTAGCTTCCTTAGGATCTTTTTTCATACCCTTCAAGACTCTGGTGCCCAGCTGGACATGGGCACATTGCTTTCAGAGGTTACCTGCCCCAAAGCTCTGCTAGCAAAAGGGGTTAGGCCAGACATCCCCAAGTCCATCACTGGCCAGTTCAGCTGAATTCATTCTGGGTCACACTGTCAGTGTAGGCTACTACAGGTGATTTTGCAGTAAGTCTGGAAGCAGGCACACAACCTCTTCCCCCAGCAAACTCTACAGGATCAACCTCTGGAAGAGAGTCAGGGTTAAAACTGTAAGTGACAATGCGTTCAGGTCACATGAATTTGCAAAAGGCATGTCTGTTTTCAGCCTCATCAGAGGAAGCTCTCCTGGTCAAAACTGCCCTTTTGCTACTGTAGATATTCAAAAGCAGAAAATGAAGCAAAACATTAACCTCAGTTAAGGCTTAACGTTAATGATGCTCATTGACCAAGGTCAGCGGAGCCTGGCCTTAACAGCAGCAAGAGTGGCACCAGCAGAGCGTTCCCACATCTCATCAGATATACCTTTCTTGGCTCATATGGAAAGGCTAAATAATACAGGTGAAACCAGTAGCTCTGCCTGTTAGAGCAGTCCAGGCTTTCTCATAACAAAGGGCACTCTTTCCCCTTTACTTTTAACTTCAGCCCAAGCAATTAAGTCTGATAAAAATATTTATGCCTGCTCTAGTTGAAACAGCTTTTGTGTAGGGAAAAGGTAGAGAATTCAAATGTTTCCAAGCTGGAGACTAAGGGAAACATCATTGTTTCATCTATGCATCAAATTTAGCAACATTGCAAGCATGTGGGAAAGAAATACTAGTATCTTGTTAAATAGCAAGTTCCCAACGTAACCTTTTCCAATTTTTAGTCCTGACAGTTTTGTTGGGTTTTTTTCCCATTCAAAGTGCAGGCACTGTTCAGACTTGGTAACAGGCCTCCATCTAGTTACTTTGTGCAGTTCCAGGGCTGGAAAGACACCCCCGAGGAAGGGTGTTGTGGTTCTAGCTGCATCACAAGTAGGCTACCTCTGCAAGCAGCTGAGCCTGTCCTCACACTGCTCCTTGGGCCAGGGTGTTCCCAGAATAACATAAAGCAGGGAGAGGAGCAGTGAGACTCAGGAAAGCTGCTCAGAGAAGGGAGGAGGGCTGGGGGCAAGCACATACATGGAGTCCCACCATCTTGATGCTTTGCCTCTGATTGCTGTCCAGTGTGTGATGCTGCTTATTCAAACCTGCTTCTGGCACCAGAATTAGTTCCCTTCTGGGCTTCTCTGTGGCACTCACTGTTTCAGTGACTGGGTGCTTCACTGATTCTAGAGTTAACAACTGCTCTGAACAACCCTGGGAAGTGAGGGGGCAGACACCATCCCGCTGGAGAATGAGGCCTCAGAGATAAAAGCAGCAGATTGCTCTGCTGCTCGATTAGAAATAACCATCAGCTGTGTCCTGCATTACTTGATGTGCTCCAAGGTTTCACCAAGAGCATCTACAGCTCTCCACCCTCAGCTCCCCGGCAAGTTAGGCTTCATTCTTTCAAACCTGAAGCAGCCTCCCCAACTTGAGGGCCCTGATCAACCCCAAAGTAGCAGGTCCTGGATGATGCAGGGAGCCCCAAGAGGAGGTTAGTTCAGGACATGAAGCCACATGCAGAAGGCCAGCTCTCACATTAGCTGATCTGAAAGTCCTTTGCTGCACAATTAAGTGATGTTTGGTTCACCTGCTCACCAGGACCACAGGTAGCATGTTGTAAGGAAAGGGAAGCAGCATATTAAGCTCACAGGTACATAAAGCTTCCACACTGCTAGGCATTTGCTTGCCTAAGGTCAGGTGATGGCTGGAGGCCACCCTCTGCATAGACACTTTGACAGCCGGCTGAAATTCTCTTGCCTGCATGATATAAAAGCCAAGGGGAGACTATGCGCAGAGATACTTGTCCCAAAACTGCCACTGGAAAAGACTCTTCACGTTTGCCCCTTTTAGGCAGTGCCAGCCATGCCAAAGGATGGAAAATAAATCATCTGGAGGTCTGGAAATAGTCCCTCAAGGTGAGAGCTGACTTGACAGTCATCCTCAGTCTCCTGGCATTGGAGCAAAGGCAGAGTTGGAGCTCCTTTTCCAAAAAAGCAAAAGCTCCTAAGACAAAAAACTGGTGCTGAGCTCTGTAGGAATGATGATGCTCAAAGCCATAACAATGTCCCATCCCTTACAGCTAAATAGGTTTGGGGACATCAGAAGTTTAGCACTTCTCACACCGTTTTTGACAGCAACTTCAGACCGTTTTTCCCACTGCTAATCTGGCAAAGAGATTTAAATAGCAGCTTGCAACTTGCCTCTGTAGGCTGCTTGTGTGCTCTCAGCCCAGTAAACCCTCCACCTTCTCTGAAGACAGAGGAGAATAGTTTCCTTTCATTAACAGTCCCTTTCTTTCCTCAAGACCTCCTCACATGACAGTTTTTTCCACCTATCTACTACTCCCTTAGATTTTGAATCATGGGAAGCAAAACACACCCTGATGGTGTTCAGCACCAAACCAGAGAAGGGTGAGATGAAGCTCTGATTCTTAAATTAGAAAAAACCCAAGTAAAGTCACAGAATGCGGTTCGGTAACGCACGGGAATACACCAAGACATTATTTACAACACACTCGATTGCTTCCTGCAATCTGGCTGACACAAAGGGCAGTGAATAGGTGGCTACCACATTGTGTTTTGCTTTGGTAGGCTGCAAGAAAAGAGTCAATTCAGATAGATGATAGAAACTGCAGCTGGTTGGAAGCTTTTTTCATTGAAAGCTGCCAAGATTTTGAAACCAGAACTTTCAGGGGAATGAATACAATTGCTGAGACTCTTTTCCAGAAGGTCCTTGAGATCAAAAAAGGACACCATTGATGTTTTCATGGAGAGATTAATAGCCCAAAACAGCCACTTACCTGTGCGTGGAACTTTCTTACTTGGATGATAAGAATCTCAAGCCCAGGGGTTAAGGCTCAGCCCAGCCATACTCCCTCATGGCTGAGCTTCTGAGAGCTCTGCAGTTTCTCCCCTTGCTATACAGAAAACAAAGTGCCCTTTGGCTTTTGAGTAGATAGTCTGAAAATGCTTCTGCTGCATTTATGAAGACCTAGTAAAGACAAAAAGGTTGCTGAAAGCCCTTTGTAGTGCACTATGTCCTTCTCTAATTTGCAAATACCGTTGCCGCCTCTGCAGGTATTCAGAGGTGTGCCAGATACAACAGAAAGAAAGGACATTGCCTCTTACTGGGGGCTACAACCTCTGAAGTGTAACAAAATATGCACAACGGAAGAGAAATGGAGATTGCAGAGCTGCACATCAGTATTACTGCTCCTGCCAAAAATTTGCAAAGATGCAACCACATACCATGATGCTGTTCTTCCACCATCTCCCCAGCAGTGTTTACAGAGCACTCAAAAGGCCTTTCCTGGCTCAGGACTGGTGCTAAGGGCAGTTTCCCTTCCAGCTGCTGCATGTAAAGTCTCAGGAATAAACATGCTGGATGGATGCTCACAGAAAAAGACAAAGGTACCACTAGAGAAAGCAATACCTTGGTGAAGTTATCAGTCTGGTCTCTGCCCTTAGCTGCTGGGCAACATTTCAAATTTTGTCTCTTTTGCACTCAGAAGGGTGACAGAAATGTCTATTGAAGGCTCTCCTCCTAATGCAGGAGGGGCTAGCAATAACTGAAACTTTGATCTCCTTCCTGGCCCCGAGGCTGCAGACTCATTGTTTGGCTGCTTTCAGGTCAGTGCTCTGTTCTCCAGGTTTGACCTGTGCTTTCACAGGACTTGAGAAATTGGTTTTGGCAGGACTTCATTCTGGGCAGGGGCGTAGTCCCATTTTGGTGAAGTATTTCAGAGCAGAAGCAAGTGAAGTTTCCTCCCAGGTCAGCACAACATTTGTCAGGGCCTGCAGGTTATCCAGCAACATGGTGTGATGCATGTTGCCAGCTATGCCAACTCCTGGGAGATATAATGACAAAATACTGCATCTCAAAAAAAAGTTTCCTTGTTCACCTGAGTCAGCAAGGCTAGGCTGTGACATCAGGTGCAGCTGCTGAGGTGCTGGACCCTTGAGGGGGCTGGAGGGTCCTTATAGCTGAGATGAACATGCTGAAGATGAACATGCTGAAGATGAACATGCTGAGCTCACATGCTGAAACACACCCCAGGGTGACTAAGATTTTATTGCACCACTCTACCCTTCCTACTCCATTGTGTATGCATTAACACATATGACCCTGCCTAGCTGTCACTCAGATGATCATCCTCAGCTGGTTTCTACTCTCTGGGATGAGGATCCCACTGCTGCAGTGAGAACATGTCCTCAGGCCTGTACAGAGCCACTTCTTGCTCCACCATCAGCTGTGACAGTACACAGCCCAGGATTCATACATCATGGGGTAGCCAGGAGAGGCTCCTGCTCTCCAGCCTCTGGAGCAAACAGTAAGCTGCATCACACAACCCAACCAGAAAAATCAGGAGCCACAAAAGCACAGTACAGAGCTCGAGTGGCATCAATTTGTGCAGTTATTTCACCCCCCAATGAATTAAGCTTGTGTACAGGATGTTCCTTTGATCTGGGACAGAACAGTGCCAGCCACAAGAGCTACAACTCATGGTCAACTTGTATTTCTGAGCATTAAATTAGTCCTACAGACAAGCTACCAAATTCCAGTTGCCAGCACATTTGATTCAGCAGAAACTGATGAGATTGAGCTCTGTCTTTGGTTCTCTACCAAGCCACCAGTGGAAAGGAACAAATGCACCAGTGCCTGAGGTGCACAGACCTCGATATTGAGACTGGTACCACAACCATGTTTAAAACCAGGACAAGCCATCTGGCCTGCTTGGGACTACAAAAGACAGATATGGCAGAACAACTGACTCCCAAAACATGCCTGGAAGTCCCACCCTAGATTAGCTGCTTGGCCACAGGACAGCAGTAGGACAAGGCCACTTGCCTGATTCCTGTTGTTTTTCTGTTTGCTTGGGAACATGCTAAGCTAGCCTTGCGTAACATCGGGGGACATCCTGTCTCGGGCTGTGGCAGTGCCAACAGGGTCAGCTGCACAGCCAGAGTTGGACATCCTGCCCAACAGCTCTGCTGTGGACTTTCGGAAGCAGCATTTTCTTCTCAGGGTCATCAGATCAGGTATTTCCAAGGAAATGCTGATGCTCATCCTGTGTACAGGACTAGGTAGCCTTCCCTTCCCATGGACAGGCGGATTCAGGGTGGATAAGCATGTGAGGGGCATTGACATTACTCTGCAAGCACATGCTACAACACAGCCCCAGGTTCAAGCAAGGAGGGATTTTGTCAGCATCACTCCAAGGAGACGAGTGCCTGAATTGCCTTGGGAAGGGCAGGGAGTCTCTCTCGTGTCTTCCAGTAATTCACTGCCCTTGCCATCAAGAAGCTTTTCTTATGCTACATTACCTCTCCCTTGCTGCAGTTTTAACTCTATTTTTCCTTTGACTACTGTGAATAAGAATAGGAGAGATTGTTTCTTTCCTTCATGCAGTAGCACTGAAGATGTTCACAGGTCTTCCCCTCCTGCCCCAGTTTTCACTGCACATAGAAGGATTTGTAAGATGTTGCCATAAAATCCCATGGCCCCCTCAAGGCCTACACAGTATAAAGTTTTCCTTCTGACTCAAAAGGAGTTATTTGCCTTCTAGGACTCTTCTTCAAAATGAAAAGATTTTCATTTTCATCAGCAAGTGGGGGATTTATCTGGATATTTCTAATTAGCTATTTCTCAGCACATACAAGTATCACACCACTAACCAGAACATGATTCTGACCCCCTCTTCCTGCCCCAGAAGCTGACAGCCACCATCAAAGACAGGTGTAATAACTGCTAAATAAATGCAGAACCATATCATGCCCCCTAAGCATTCCCTGATTATTCACTGTAAGGCTGGACCCAAGAGGTAGTGCCCATGGAGACCAAGAGACAAAGCTAACCCCTAATATCTATGAATCTATGAATCTAACAGAGCGAGGAGTGTGTTACTCAGCATCCTGCCTGTTGCCTCAGTGTTTTTTTTTCACTTTTTAACTGCACAAGCTGGCTCAGCTCTTGTTGGTAAGCAGCACGTGGGCTGGCTGTGCAGTGCCTCAGATTCCCCCTGCTACGGCTGAGAGGGGGTTTTGCAAATTGGAACATAGCGCTGGCTGTGAGGGAGGCAGGAGGGAAAAGGTAGGAAGTGTGCATGTGGCTCCCACCCACGTACTGAGCTGTTGTGGTAGGATCCCAGCCAGGAACAGCTTGGCTTTTAAGTCAAATAAACTCTCTGTTAATTATAAGCAAAACAATTGGAGTAGACCAAATTTTTGTTGTTTTATTGGTGGATGTTTTTTAGTGTTGGGTTAATTTATTTTTTTTTTTAAGGATAAAAGACACACACCAAAAAAACCCAGAAAAAAAAACCCCGGAAGGTTGTCTTGCCAACCTTACCAGCTCACTCCCCCTCAAACTCAACACGATGGGAACCCAGACAATAGCTGGTTGTTCCCTTGCACAGATGGACACAAACCCCCTGCTGCTTTACCAAAAGCCTGATCCTGTCAGCCACAATGTATGGAGCAATGTCACTGCACAGATGCTCTCTGGCCTTCACCTGGTGCTCACACTGGGATCCACTTAGGCTGACACCCTATCAGGCACATGACTTCCCCTTGAATATGCAGGCAGTCATGGCTCATTCATCTGATCTGGCAGTCACCTCAGGGAAAGGTGGCAAGAATACATCAAGGGTTCCTATGCCAATGTGTTTGTTCAAAACTGTCCTCCTTTTCCTCACTTAATTCTGAACAAGGTGGAGAAAAAAAAAATAAAATAAACCACATCACCGCTGTTAAATCAGGTAATGGCTACTCTGCTTCTCCTCATCCCTACACCGCTACACACCCAACTTAACTGTGTATTATAACATCCATTGAAATGAATGCTTCAGTATTAAAAGGGTTGGTGGAAACATTATCAGAAAGTTTATTTCCTACCAGGGATGCATCACTCCAGCACATCTAAGAAGAGCACGTATGGATATCAGCACAGCTTAGGTGTGACTTGCAAAATGGATATGTTTTACATGTAAAACTGTGAAGTCCTGTTTCAGTCACATAACCATGAATCCTTATATATTACAGACAGTAGAAAGCACAGTAGCTCCCAGACACCTCCACACTGAGACACCGAACAAAATTACTGCAAATAGAAATTGTGATTGCAGACTGGGAATTTGGTTGATCTGAGATCTTCCACTCCATCACAGTCTTGACTCATTGACAAAGACACACTCTTATGTCAGGAGACCTACAGGCCCAATCATCTGCTTAAATGGGACTCAAAAACACTGGATGGCACTGGAGGTTTGTGTGATATTGTGCTATTGTTTTGCTAACTAGTTACAGCTGTTTGTATTCGAAGAGATGGGGAAGAACTGTATTTAAAAGCTGACTATTGTAGCCAAAACGTAATGACAGAAATGAAGAGCAATGCTTTATTCCAGTGCCTGAAATTCCATCTTTTTTACAAAACACAACATAGATCTTAAATAAAGTAAAACCAACCAACCAACCAAAAAACCCACAAACTTTGAAATCCCCTGCAGGGATGGGTAGAGGGTGTGGAAGGAGCAGAGAGCAAGAAAGAGCACTTCTACTGCCATGATGGTTTCCTTGACTCTCACCAGGATGACTCCCTGATGTAAGCAGAGGCAGTCCACACTGCACACAAGCATCTGCAGGAAGAATCAGGCCCTCTTACTTCATTACCTAGTGACTCTTGAAGAAAGCAGGAGAAACAACACAAATGCTTTGGGAAACAGTAAGCCCAGTCTTGGCTCAGTAGTCAGATCTACAAACTGCCAAGAGACACGCACACACACAAATATGTTGGCTGCAGAGTACTACTGGCTAACCCTGCTTTTCAAAATGAGTCTGAATAAATAAAAATCAGAAGAAAAAAGCAAAGCCATACAAGTAAACAATCTGCCCCATTTCCATACCTTACTTCCATAAAGATCATCCTTTTGGCATCTGGGGCCAGCAAATCAGAGCCATTTTCATCTGAGGGAGTGACTCAGAGACCAGCCTATTTGCCACATGCACCCATATTTAATAATTTTCATGAACTCTATGATTAGTTCCCTCTGCTTGCCAACAAAACAAAACATCTTTAAACTCTTTCTTTCACTGAAGAGTTTGTAAACTGAATGCTGGGTAGAAAAATCCTGAAAAAAAGTCAATGGGATAAGGACAATGTAACATGTAGAGCTGCAGCAGAAGTACCAAACACACATGTGAAGGCTGTGAAGCCACGTGGTTTTCATTTGTGTGGGGTCAACACATATGCTTGCATACGCTTGCTTCCTTTATAACAAAAGCACAACAAAGGAAAGCTTTGTCTGAAAGCCAAGGGACAGCCTCTCTGCACACTTAAAGGCTACGTTACAACGTAATGGGAACTGTGAGTCATAGCTGTGAGGCCCCTGCTCATAGACACAAAAATCCCCTCTGTTGCAGCAGGCGAGGAGATTAGTTTAGCAAGGAGCAAAGACAGCTTCCAGCTCCACATAGGAGACTGCAAGTACCCAGGACTAGCAGCAAATACAAGGCTGAGCTGAGAACAAATGTTGTGGATGACTTACAATGCAAACATCTCCATTTCTGTCAGCATGTCTTCCTGTAACTCCTTCAGAGCTTGAGATCATAATTCTGAACTCACTCCAAAAGCATGAAGCAGCTATGGCTCAAGAGAGATGTGGGATGGATGTCAGCCAAGCACCTTCAGACTGTCTTTTGACTTTGGCTGCAGAAGAGCATGGCCATGATACTTAGAGCATAGCCAGCTTGCTAGGTAGGACCACAGTAGAGCTCTATGTCTACGACAATTTATGTCACTGTGCATTACAGAAGGGGAGGGCCAGCTGATGGATTCTAGCTACCCAAGACACCCATCTCATCCTTGCCCCTACTAGCCTGGGAGAAAAAGACAAGGATCTTCTTCAGTTATCACAAATGGGTTGCAACCTGCAGTGCAGAAGTGGTTGTGCTGCAGAAAATCAAAGTGTTTTCTCTCACATTTCCTAGAGTCCCAAGTTATTTGGCTGCTAAATCTCCAGAGGCTTTAGAAATGCAACTCTCACCTGAAACCAGTGGCAGTTATGTATCTCAATATCCAGGAGGAAACAAATTATAAGCATTTTGGGTGCAGATACACACATAAGCTTCTCTGGATAGAACTCTGCAGGAACATCACAGTTTAAGCTTGAGAACATCTCCTTAGATCCCTCTCTGGTATGTATTAACATTCTACAAGTGCTTAAAAAAAAAGAAAAAAGGGGAAAAAAAGAGGTCTGAAAAAGCAATAGAGCCTCCCCAGTCTGCCTACACACATGGTCTACAGTGTGTCTGGATGGCTTCTGGCAAGTCTTTGTCTACTTTGTTCTGAAAAGCTTCCATCAAATCTCCATCTCTGCCTCCCAAGGCAGTCTAGACTACTTCTTAACTATGTCTACCTGTAGGAAAGTCTCCTGGCCATTGCATGTGCTTTCTCCAAAACAAGCTGTAAGCCCTTCTGGGATTCTGGCATGTCCAGACAGTATCTTCTCTTAGGGAGATACTTCCCTCCCTGAGGGCAGTGTGGGAACAAGTGTCTCACACTCCTCATTGAGTGCTCCCTAAGCATCACCAAATCCTCTTCAACTTGGAGTAACTGAAAGCAAGGCACTCGGAAGCTATTTTTCACTTTCTTTTGAATTTGGCCACAAATTACATTTTCAATTGATAGTGCCCACTATCCCTTGAAGTCATCCAGGGAAAGATACAGTTGGTTACACAGGTGGCTCAGCTGATACCTTATAGCTACTGTCACTTTTCTGCTCAAGTGAAAGAACCTTCCCTACATTCTCTTTCCTCTGGTTTCAAAAGCAAAGGAACAGTACATCTTCCTTTGCCAGGCAACTGAAATAACCATAGGAATCCAAGGCTTTACCTAACAGGGCTTAAATTCTGCAACAGTTGGCCTCGATGATCCTCATCCTTGCCAACATCATGCTTGGTTTTTCCAAGCCACATGCATGGTGGCAGGGTGCATCAGATGCTTTCCCTATAAATGCTGAAAAAGCATCTTTGCCTTAAGGCAAATATCATTGATGTAAATAATGTGCTAGGTCAGCCAGAAAAACCTGCCTCTGGAAGGTGGATAATAATGAAAGATGGTAGGGGAAAAGGAAAAAGAGAAAGAGCTTCATTTACACACAGGAGGATGGCAATGGGCCAGTTCTCACAGCTTTGATCAGGGCTGACTGGAGGAGCATGCCAGGGAATGCTGTGAGCTGAGCTTTACTAGCGCAGAGAAGTCATTTAAACTGACTGGGATGGGAAGGAGACAGACACCGCCCAACACAGACACAGATCCAGAATAAATAAGGAAAGAAATAATAATAATTAAAAAATCACATGAAGTATGTGAAGTAGCAGGTACTAAGAGCTGTAGCAGGACATTCTGGCAGCCAGGACTGCATCTCTGGCAGCTCCTGCTGCCATCAGCTCCAGTTTTTCTCTTAGCAACACTGCTACTTGCAGAGCCTCCTGTCACACGTTCACAGATCAGCATTGCCAGACTTCTGGGGTTCACCTGGTGGTTCTGCTTTCAACGTTTTTTTTCAGGGGGTTTTGTACAAACATGAAAACTCTACACATCACTGGTTTGTAAAAGCCACTATTTCCTTTCGATCCGTCTGCCTCTGCTGTCATCCCTGGTCATCAGGAGGTTGTCCAGACACTTAGAGAACTTTGTTCTCCCTCCTGTATCTGAAAGATTGGGAATCTAGTGCTTTCCCTGTCTGGGTAAGCTACCTCTGGCAAGTTCTCCTGCAGAATGGCAAATGCAGCAGTATCTGCTTTCAGCAAAGCTTGGACTCTCTAACTAGACCCCAACTGTATCAAGCAATCAGATAAAAACAATTTCATACTAAATACAAAAAGAGAGGGACTTTTAACACCAATCTCTAAGCTGAAGCCATTTCCAATTTAACCTTCACAATATTGCTACGTTTGCTTTGCAAGTGCTGCCTGACCCTTGCCGCTTGGAATGTTTACTAAAATACAAACCACACCACTTCCCTTCCGGCATTTCTGCTGCAAGGCTCAAGATCTCCAAGTGAGAGCGCATCAATAAGTTTTTTTATCACATCAAATCTGGAAGGAAGAATGACCCCTGGAGCACTTACCTGCTACACAACTTTGCAGGTGCTCATTAAACTTCACATCACTACTATCACTGTGATGCAGAGAAGACTATAGTCAGTCACTCACCACTTAAGCACAGCCAGGAAGTCTGCAAAACACAAAGAGAACGAACAAGGAAGTTCAGGCAGAAGACAGGTACGTAATGCAGTTATCTAAATTAGAGATTGATTAAAAGAGAGATTAATTTACCCCTTACCTAATAAAATGATCTTAAAAGCTTGAGAGACCAGAAATAATCAGCTTTGAAGTGATCAGGGAAGAGTCAACATGCTGATTCTCCCATGGGAAAGGGTTCAAATCACACTGTGGGTCTATCAGTGTTGCAGACATACCAGCAAGCAAGGACCTCCCTCCTCTCACTCCATCCTCACCCACCAGCCTTCTCCTTTTAAAATGGATTAGGGTCAAATCAGCAGCTGTATAAATGCAAGGGCAGGGGCAGTTTTGTCTGGGACTGGTTTGTCTCGGAAAAGGCATCTAGCTGCTGCAAGCAGCTTGTGAGGTAGAAATATTTGCTTGGGAAGCTGAGTTTAGAGAGCTAATGTGAGAAACAGAAAATGCAGAAGAGGCAGGAAATAAGTCTAAGAGCATACAGGAAGATGTGAAACAGAACCACAAGAGATAAACTACCATATTTTAGGAGAGAGAAGTTAAGAAATTTTAGGTGAAACAGGAAACAAAGCAAAATCCTCCAAACAGAAGCAGGAGTGGAAGGGCCTGACAAGCTGGTTGCAGGGAGATAGAGACCTTACCCACACATGCAGACAAGGGACAGGGGAACAGAGATCCACCACCCCTCTTACCAGCCACAGTCAAGACTTCAAACCCTTGTGTTGATCCAAAGGATGATGAAATAATGAATAATCCTTCTGCAGGTTGAGCCAAACTTTGAATCTCAATCCATTAAGGGATAAGACGAGTTGACTTGTCCTTTCTGTGCTGAAGCCCCTTCACTTCAGCAGTCACTGGGGAGGGAGTAGCTCAACCCTAGCTCCTCCCACATACCTGCTCAGAGCATACCTTGTGTACAATTTCACTTCTCTGTTTGTCTTCATCTGTGAGGCCAAATTGGGCAAACAAGCTCTGCCCTGGCCTCCCAGTGCCTCACAGCCTGCTTGCTTTTCTGGGCCACAACACTATCAGCAGCAGCTTCTGCTAAGCACAGAAGCAAGACATCCCAATACCAAAAGGTCTGGATCCGTGCTGTAGTATCCCAGATGATGTTTGTTAGCCCTCAGGGCCTGCAATGCCTAGTCTCATGGTGGCTCAGGGCCAGTTAGGTACAGCAGGTGCTTCTGCTTGAAGGAGGGAGCTATGAAGTTCTGTGCAGGAACTGCTGCTACAGGACTTACATGCCTTCACTTGTTAAAATATTTTTTAAATCTCAAAAGAGAGTGTTTAAGTCAGAGTATCCCCCTACTATATGTGTACAAAAGTTGGAGACACCTTGACTGAATTTTAGAGGATGTTCTAAGGTAACTAAAAGGTGTCTCACAATGTGTGTGTCTGCACTGTCTCATAGAAACATAGAATCATTTAGCTTGGAAAAGACCCATCAAGTCCAACAGTTAACCCAGCACTGCAAAGTCCACCACTAAACCTTCACATATAGACATCTTTTAAATACCTCTCAGGTCAATGACTCTACCATTTCCCTGGACAGCCTGTTCCAGCGCTTAACAACCTCACACACTAGGAAAAACATCCATTCACTCCTTTTGGAGGCAGTCTGAGTAGAATAGTACTTGTGGGTCAGCCCCATAAGAGAGCCTCCTCTTCATGCCAGAAATCAAATCTGCCCCTTCTCCAATGAAATTGGGAACAGCAAACTTTGCATGGCCCAAGTGTGTGTGTAAATCAGAGTAAGCTTAAAAAGAGTAATAATAAAACACCATGCCCTGTTGTACTCCTGGGCCATCTCTCAGTCCCTCAATCTACCTGAGGCTTGGATACCTGCCTCCTTTCCTATAGCCTATGCTTAATAGTAAATGGGTAGAAGGTTGTGCTTATAATAGCTGAACCCACATCCCTGCAAAACCTGGAATTCATGGCTGGGCACACATTGATGCCTTCCAGTGCACACCCTAGGCATGCTCCCTTCCTCCTGAAAACCAGAGTCTCTACCTCTCTCACCACCCAGCAATTACATGTGCTGATGGAAAGTATGCTGCCTAGCAATAAAACTGTTTTTTTCCCCAATATAAATAGATTATAATTACAATTGGGAGAAAGAGATGACCCATCTAACAGCTCATTTTAAAGGGGATCTGAGGGAACAAGCCAGGAGCTTTTTTTAAGTTCCCTTCTCAAGGGATGCAAGTTCGCAGGGTGAACGGTTGGACTTGATGATCTTAAAGGTATCTTCCAACCAGACGATTCTGTGATTCTCCATTGCAACTTTGCTATGGATTGCAGTTGCAGTTCCGCAGAGCAGAGTCTGCAGGACAGGTCAGCAGAGACTTGTGCAGGCTCTTCATGGAGTGCATATACTTTATGACTGCTCCCCAGAACAACTTCTTAACATTCACATTGTTGACAGTCTGAATTTAGCTTAAATTTTGTCAGGACAGTTGTTTTAGGATACAGATGTATCATGAGAAAACAATTCAACTGGAAAAATAAATGATCCTTTTTGCTGTGTATTTATTGCACTCAGGGAGCTAATTTATCAGCCAAGAAATAAAAAAAAAAGTACAGCACAATACAACCCTCTAGGTGTGTTTCCTTATGTCACACTGCCTGTGTTATTTGCAGTCAAGTTCCAAGATAATGAAGCAGTCAGCAGGTAGACAGTTGCAGAAGCCAGCCTAAAATTGTCCTTTTGAAAACCATATAGTTTTTGCTTAAAAAAAAAACCCTTAGAAATTAGTCAGATCAGCTTGTGGAACACCAGTGTTACATTTCTGCAGGTCAGAGTCCCTTCCTCTTACTCATTACTGTGTAAGGAGGATCACAGGGACAGGCATCCCCCTGAGACTCTGTGCAGCAGAGGCACATGGGAGCTCTTATTGCTGCAGAGAGAACTAACAAAAAAAAACCAAAAGGGGAACGGTACAGGCAGCTTTGATGGCCCCAGTCGTCAGATGGCCCAAAACAATCACTCAGGAAAACCAAATCCCCCAGTCCCTGACCAGGGATATCTAGTCTGACCTGTGTTTGGGGGGGAAGGATATTAGTATAGTGAAATACTGCAAGCAACAACAAAAAAAGACAGGTTGGGAGGCATCACCACCTGAGCTCTTGAAAAACAGGTACAACATCTTTGTCATGCACAGGTAACTTTTTTCTTGCAGATGCCTCTTGTTCTGCGCACGAAGTCATGCAAAAAAAACCAAAACCAAAACGTGTCATCTACCATCTGGGAGTAAAGAAGCCATCAAAGCTGATCCCAGTACTGACACTGGTTCTCTAACTTTGGCAAATCAATTTACCTCTCTCCACATCTATGGCAATCACAATATGTCTATTGCCCTGAACAATTGAAGGAACTTCTTTGGTGTGTATTAAGGGAAAAAATGGCCTTAAAAACATATGTCTATGAAGGTAGACAGAATCACTTAAGGTCAGAGCTTCAGAAGAGCATAAAATCATCATCAAACTCAAATCAAAAACCTTACAAAAGAAGCCATACTATACTACAGCTGCTCTCCTATCCAAATGTTTGTATGCCTGGCAGCTCACTCCAAACACTCTTGCCTGAAGGAGATGAGCCAGGTAGAGTTTAGGTCTATAGCACTTATTAAAACCCTGTTAATAGTAATGTTCACTTAGAGACACAGATGATGTTCATCTTAACTGACCACATAACAGACAACTATAGGAACACGTTTTATTTTCCTAAAGGATTTTAATACGGCAGTTCCCTAGAGAACTGTTTCAGTGAGAGGTTGTCAAGTTAGATGCAAAGGCCATTAAGGTTCTGCTGATGTGTGTTAGTTTCAGGCCCATGACTTCCTGTATCCTAGTCCTGTTCTTCTCTGACTTGAGGTACAAATACCTACTGGCCATCTTCAAAAAGATGTCCACACACAGAACAGTAGCTTTACTAAGACCATCACTCCTCTCTGTACTCATTAGTGAAACACACTGTATCTCAGAAGAAAGACAAGTAATTTTTTAACAAGCTAAGCCCAAGCCACATAACATTGAAGAGACAGCAAAGCTCAATGACGCAATTTGAACAAGGACTGTACATGCCAGAGATCACCACTGGCATGAGGACCCCACAAGCTGTCCTCACTAGCTAGAAGAGGTGGCTGTGTAGTCTCTATTCAGTACGGATCGATCCTGAAGAAGTTTCCCATGTGCTCTACTGAGGGGTCTGCAGCCAGTCCCCCTGCAGCTCACAAGGCCCCTGAAAGCAGGAGTCCTCTGCTCCCTGCATTTGGCTCTACTTGGGCTCCTGGGAAAGACGAAACATCTGTAGCTTTGGTGGGCACAGTAACATGCCTAGGGGACCTGATCCGGCCCGATGCCCGAATGCCCAGCGAGCCAAGCCACTTAGGCATGGAGAGAGCACAAAATGCAAAAGTTACTCGGTAAAGATCAACCGGGAAAAGTCTCAGCGACGCGACCTGTTGCAGGCAGAAACCGGCACCCGCCGCACCTCGCCCGGCAGCTCTGCTCTCCAAAACCGCGGCGGCGAACACGGGCAAAGCCCTTCACGCAGCGGCAGTGCTGGGACACTTTCCACCCACCCCCAAGTCACCTCCTACCCGTCTCCATGTGCTCAGGATCCCCGTAGCCCCGGACGGGACTTACCGGGCCAGGCCGTGTCTCCGCCGGGGCCGCCGCTGCCCACGAGAGATCCGCGCAGAACGGCGGGTGTCGGGGCGGCGGCGACCGTTCCCCGGAGCGTTGGGGAGTCCCGCAGCGAGGTGCAGGCGAGTCCGCCCAGCCTGGTCGGAGACCGTTTCCCTTTCTTTGTTTCTCTCCTCCTTTAAACCACCCCCGCCAGCCCTAGGAGCCGAGCCATCCTCCGGCGGGCTGTAGTTTGCTCTCTGAGCTCCCTCCCGGCTCCCCCATCAGCTTCCCAGATGGTACCGAGGGCACGGGCAACAGAGAGGAAATGCGCTCATTTTGCTTCTCGGATGTATTCTGACCTCCTGGTGGTCGTTCCTGGAGAGTCGGGAAAACAGCTCAAACACGTAACCTCACTTGTAGTTCATAACAAAGTAAAGGAGCGTTTCCCAGGGACCATAACCCGCTTTCTGGTACAGAGCTGGCATAAGTAAAATCTTGGTGAATCTGCCCAACACTCTCGGAACTGAGCAGTGGCACTAGTTTCCTTGTAGCTTTGGGGGGGGGGGGTGGGGTGTTGAGACACAGCAGAGTTAACCAATGATAAAGGCCACGGGAAAGGATTTTAAGAAGTGGTTTCCAATACTGCTCAACAATTTCAACTTCTACGAAGAAGTTTAAGGGCACCAGGTTTAAGCAACAGCATAGCAATATCTATTTGATTAGGGGAATTATAGATCCCTTTACTGAACCCTTCCTCTTTTCATCGAATTGCAACATCTCTCTTACCAGTATGGCATGCTGCATGTTCTCCACCACTGCTGCTTTGATTTTTGTTAAGCTCAGGTGATGGACATGTTCTGTGGTGGGAAACAATCTGCATGTTATGTTGCAATAAGACTGTGATATCAAGAGGGCACGGGGCAAATGTGGTGGCACAGTTTTGCACTGAAGCTGTCTAGCTTGCAAGTGATAGCTTGAGACTATTAAATCAGCTTGTTCTCTGATTTTCCTTCAGTGCTTATTTAATTAAGTAACAATTTAAATGTTATTCAAAAGGATTTGTGTTTGTAAATGTGTGTGTATGGGTATTATTTCCTTAGTGTCTGAATCAGAGTTATTCAGGTTTATTGGCAACATTGATGTTGGTAGTACATCTCTTTCTTATTATGCAATAATCTATGAAAATCATCTCTAGCAAAACAGTACTGGAATCTCCCCTCTTCTGTGCTGCAGGACTCAACCTGTCTTGGTGCATTATTTATTTCACCTGGGAACTTCACAGCAGGAGCAGGAGAGAAAACAAGCTCCTTCTTCAAGATCACTGCTATTCATCACTTAAGCCAAAGGAAAATGTCTATTAAATATCACCTGTATAAAGCCTGACAAGGTAGTAATTACTGATTCTGACTATATATATATATATATACACACATTGGACAATACAAATCTCTATGGGTTACAGTGACTGTAGTTTACATTAATCTGCAAAATTTCCCTGGGGAACAGGGAAAAGGCCTGAACATTTTTCAAAGGAAGGCTCACATTCCAACAGATTCTATTACATATTCTCCATCCCATTCAGGATCTACTTTTTATGCCACCTAAGATGGTATTAAATTATGATAACAATATGATACATATAAATGGAAAAGTCAAACCAAGACATATTCATTTGATTTGTATTAGGGTTTGTTTTTTGCTGGTGTTTTTTTGTTTGTTTGTTTTGTTGTTGTTGTTGGGTTTTTTGTTTTGTTTTTTTTTTATGCAGTTCAGCATTTTGAAAGAAGAGAGAAAGCTAGAAGCACATATCCTGATAACTCCAGCACATGATTCATTGTTTGAGTATTGCTGCACTGCAGAAGGCTTAAGATCATTATCTTGCTAAAGGTAGTAATTTATTTGATAGTGAGCCAAGCACCGCTAACCTTACTCAGATGTTGGGCAGGGCCTGAAGCTATGAGCAGTGGAGTAACAGTACCACAGCTCCTTGCACAGTGGGACATAGCCTGTAGCTCTATCACATAGTTGCAACTGCAGCAGAAATCAGATACAGTAATATTATATCTATAATGGACTCTAAGATCCCATCAGTAGGAGAAAGAAAAGATTTGGGCTGAGACATAAATTCTAGTTATCTTTCTCAGCTGCTTTCAGATATCTCAGGAGACTGAGGCATTATTTTGTTCTTTCCCTTAATAATTCCAATACATTACAAAACTAGCAGTATTTCCTTAAACTATTGCAAGCAGCAAATAAAAAAAATAATCTTGCAAGATCTACAAAAAGAGCATATGGATATCAGAGAGGCCATGGGCAGGCAGCAGCAAAGCAGGTTTTAGTACAGCTTCCAGCTGTCATCTCCACAAGGAACACAGCAGACGGATGCCAGCCTGAGGCACACAGAGGGATCACATTAATGCTTAACACAGAGAAAGCAGGAATGATGATTGTGCTCAGGTCAGGCCCTGCCTAAGCCCTACATTTTATACTGCAAGTGTTTGTGTAAGCCAAAAGGAGGCTGCAGCAGGACAGGATTTTAATAGGTGCAGCTCAGTGTGACCCAGCAGGGCAGGAACATGAGCAGACCAAAGGGAGAAGGGAGTGGGGCATTCCTTTTCACCCATGAATATTCCACATTTCCTAGCTACCATGCAAGGAAATGTGCAGGGAGATGGAGTCACCTCCTCACAGATCACCATATGGTGGCTTCATCCTCCCCCTTAAACCTGACCTTATAAATATCTTGAATTTCTGTTATTTCTATAGCCTTCCCTGGGTGTGGAGACTTTTTTTTTTAGAATTTTTAAAAATAGCCTCTTCCTCCCAGAGGACTCCAAGTGTCAAGTAGTGAAAAATGGCAGACAGATTTTCTGCTAGGGAAAGATTTGGTTGATTGAGAATTAAAAGGCTGAAGAATAAAATATTAGAGGAGCACAAGTTAGAGATTAGGGCCTGGATTCTGCTGCTGGAGCTGAAAGGTAAAGCATGGTGGGAAGTTGTTTCTTCTAATGAACACATAATTACTCTAGACATATTTGAAACTCACTTTTAAATACATACAAATGTTGGAAAAGCAGCTCTGGATCAGAATTTTTAGGCAGGTAATGGAAATAGTCTATTGAAGAAACCCAAGTGCTGTGCAGGACCAAGTGTGTTTATGTCACCTTGCAAGCTTTCCTTCATAGCCTCTAGAGATCAATATGATAACAATGCTGAGCAGCTGGGATGGAGGGTGTCACTACTATCAGACTGTTCCTCCAAATGCATAGTGGGGAGATCCTCCATCATGTCCCTTTCCAAATCTGTAGGTCAGATTAGTAGCATAAACCATAATGCTGGTGGTGGTGAGAGCCTGTAGTGGGCAGTGATGGTAATGAGGATCTGCAGAGTATTGCTTTCTTCCAGTGATCTTGAGGAATCCCTGAATTTGGCTCAGAGAAGGGTAGAAGAAAGGAATTTTCTAACAGGTGTGGCAGGCTGTCATAATCCTAGTTGCAGAACTGGGAGGAAAAACTAGGACAGAGAACTGTTCTGCAGTTTCAAACCATGCTGGGGAATGGAAGCTTAATTCCGGGATTATTTTCTTAATTTTAGTTGCTTTCCATAATTTTCCATAGTTCTATTTTATTTTTTATGTGGAGCATGTAATTTTATGTTTACACAGAGTGCTTGACAGCTTTAGCTTCTGTTTCAGAACTAACTGAGCTCTTTATTTGGATGTTTCTATTAATCAAAACATTTCCATGATATAACTTTGTAAGAAAATGGTAATGTTTTTTCTTTTTGAGATCATTGGCTCAACTCTAGTGCCAAACATGATCAAAGGTTACTGCTATTTGAGATCTGTTGTGTTATCTTTATATGAAGTAGAAAGCCTCAGTCCAATTTAAAAGGAACAACTTTTCACATTATAAAACTATTGTTTGAAAGAAGAGAAGACATTAAAAAAGAATATTGGGAAAATATCAGATGATTAAGTAAGATTGGATAATGGAGAAAAAGAAGTATTTTAGTAAGCTTTTGCTCCTTATAATACTTGCAAAACTGATGTGAGTCTGAGAAGGCAAACTGGATTCCAGGGTACATCTCAGGACTTCAGCCCACTGACAGTGTCTGGAGCATCACTGCTTTTTGAGGTTATGATGGATTTCCATATCCCTGGAAAAATTGAGCAAGATTGTATGCAAATACAGGACATCATCCATGAACACATGTTCGCCCAACAGTTATGTCGCCCTGTATTAATTAATATTTATAACATTTGTCTCTAAACTTGAAAAGGCTGAAAATAGGCATTTTTGGGGAGGGGTGGTGGTGCAATTTATCAAACCACTGTGGTGGTGGAGCGCCACCTAGTGATGTTCTTCCTCGCAACAGTGTGATGTAAAAGCAAACGCACTTCAAGCCCTCGATCTCAGGTTTCCTTTATCAATTCTTCTTATCATTACCTTCCAGTGTCCACAAGGTTAATTTTACACTTTCCAGAAGACATTAACTGTCATGGTACCTGCCTCAAATTGCTTACATTCTCCTGGGTGATGTTATGATAACATTTTACACTATTTATTTATGCCTCTGCAGTAGCCCATAAATCCTTACACTCAGAAAGTGATGGCTTATCATTTTCTTGCCACTACAGTTTAAAGCATGCATTAAATTAACTGCCTGGGGGTTGTGATCTCAAATAAATCGTCAAGAAAATATTTCTTCTCTAGTAACCCTTTCTGCATGCACACAAACACACCCTACTGATGCGAACCTCTCTTTGATGCAACTGGTGAAACAGGTGATTCTGCTTATTTACCATAAAGTATGGATGTCTCTTGAACGAAGTCAGATATTCGGGGAATAAATAACAATCTTTTCAATTAACTGAAAATTTCTGGGTCTGGCTTGTCACTGCTGTTAATGGAGATTTTATTATTATTATTTAAGGTGTTTTTTTCTTCTTCTTCTGTGGTTGTGGGAGTTACTAGGAGAAGGGTTTTCCCAGAGCTGGGAACACAGGCAAAGCTTGAACAGGAGCATAAAAAATAATCCCACTTCAAAAACTCCACCTTATCTTAGCTCAAATGGCACTTGTAATGAAGACCAGCATATACAGTCACCTTTAGAGAATCCCACAGAATACAAATCACCAGGAGTTTGAAAAAGATAGATCAGAATCATAGAATGGTTTGGGTTGGAAGGTACCTTTAAAGGTCGCCTAGTCCAACCCCCTGCAGTGAGCAGGGACATCTTCAACTAGATCAAGAGCCTTGTGGAAATGCCTCAATAAATGGGTATCATAATTGGACATCTTTATACTGTTACACAAAAGTACAAACATGAACTTAAAGCACAAAACTAGCTACCTCATGTCATATTTTGCCTCCCGTTTTTTTGTTAAAGCCATAAGAAAGAGTATAATAAAGATCAAGGTCAAGTTGTTAATATGTACATTTGAAGGGTGGATTTTTTTTGTGAGTAGTTGTTTTTTTTTTTAATTTGGTTGGTTTGGGTTGGTTTTTTTGTTTTTTGTTTTAATTATTATTTCTGAGCATATCATCTTCACCCAGCACTAATTTGCTAACAAAATTAAAATTAAATTATTATTATTATTATTATAAAAGTCAAGAAGTTTGGTCCCCTTGAGAATCTGAAATCCTAGAATCAAGGAATTTATAATTATCATCTTCCTGGTCATTCTATTATGTAAAAAACATCAGTGCAAAAGAAATTGAGGAAAAGAGAAGAGCTCAAAACTTAGAAAAGTAATGTTAGTGTTTGGTGGGTTTTTTGTTTGTTTTTATTGGAAACATTCTTTGAAATGACTGAAACTATGTTTCAGCATGTAGGATATTTTGTAAATTAAGGCATACATATAGAGAATACATTATAAAATGTGCATTATTCTCCAGTTCTAATGGTAGAATCAGACCATTTGAAAGCATCCATTTCAAATTGCCCATTTTGCCATGTAATCAGTAAAATGAAGTGCTACAATTCAGGCTTCATTAAACTGGGAAGAGAAGTTATTAGTTTCAGGTGGTACTTTAAGGTCATAACCAACATCCATTCTGCTGGAGAGTGTATACATAGTACAAATACACTCCTGCCCTAAAAAGCTATCAGATGAAACAATCTGTGACTCCGTGGAGATAAACCCAAGTATTTTAAGCGTTAGCTGGGAGTGGAGCACACAGCAGGTGATACTGGAACCCGGGCCCCCTGGCCTGCTTGCTCTCGTTCCACACCGTTCACCACACACAGACAAGCCAGTGCCAATAGTCAGGTGCGATGGAGCAGCCTGGCTCCAAATATCCTTTGTGCCCCAGAAGAGCACAAATCCCCTTTAATCCCCTCCTGCAGGACCCTGCCTCTCGTCGTGCCTTGGGGCGACTCTTGACTCTCCCTGCCGAGCTCTGCCTCTCGCGGGCCGCGAGCGCGGCCCCTAGCCTTGCCTATCCGAGAGGGAATACTCCTTGGTGTCGTTGATTGCAATCCTCGACGACTGGACAGCAGGACGGACAGCTTTGGAGAAATCGCGGAGGCCGAAGGGACAGGGAGTGACGGCAACCAGAGCCTTGCACAGAGCCGCGGCAAGTCTCTCCGCGCAGTCTCGGAGCCACAGGCCCGCCAACACGAAGCCCGGAGTGCGCTAGGGACCAATCCGGCTTCGCTATCTCACCGGCCGCTACCGCCGCCACGACGACCCTGCCCTACCCTGCCCGTCCCGCCCCACTGCGCTCCGGCCCCGCCCGCTACCGTTGCTACGATACATTGCGGCGGCCTCTGTACCGCCACTGCCTCGGAAGTCTCATACTCGGCACCGACCCCCGGCCTGAAACCTACGGCTACCAGCTCACCGGCAACATGGCTGAGGTGAGTTCGCTCTCACTTCGGTTCCTGCCTGTTTTTTGTAGAGGCCGAGCACTGTACCTCAGAATAAGCCCAACAACATGATCTTTATGTCATCTCTATACCATATTGATGTATCAAACTACTTTTCTGAGCAAAGTTCAGATAGACCCTGTGTTGAAAGTAGGAGCAATTAGGCTACTTGTACATAGGCAGTAATAGCACATTTTAGGAACACCTGTTGCTTTTAAGATTATGGGTGTGATTCCATCTGCTCCCTTCTGCTCCCCTCCTTCTTCCTCCACAGGGTCACTGCTCTTCTTTTACCTCTGTTTATAATCACAAATGTACGAGATCAAAACTAAAGGTTTGATGTTGAAGGGAATGATGAAATAAGAAGAAATTCATAAAGGTGTTGCCATGAGCACAGAATCAGTTTAGAAGGGGTTATGTACCAGACTTCGGTCACACTGCACAGAGAGTTTGAATATTTGAGGCCTTTGCTGACCTCATATTTTTTTCTGCATTGAAGTTTCTGACAGAAAAAAAATCAAATCAGAGCCTTGGCAAGGGTGGTGGATTTAAAGCCAGTGCTTCTGCCTTGATGCAGCTCATGGGATCACTTTTCTTTCAAGAGTGACAGGCATGTGTCTGGTTTTACTGTTAATTTCAGTAGTAGTGTGACCATATATACCCCCCACCAAAAAAAAAACCCTTTACCAAAACCGAAGCCAATGAAACAAATGAAACGTCCTTTTGCTCTCAGATTAATTTTTAATTTTTATTTTTTTTTAGGAATTCTCACCTTTAAATGGTTTATGTTCAAATGGTGAGCATAGGCCTGAAGTATTTTTGAAATAGCAATCTATTGGTTTGGGGTGGAGATATGATGGCAGATTTTTAAGGCTATGGGAGCTGTGCATCTCATCACCTGTCCTCAGGTGAAGACATATAGGAAGAGGGCTCACCATACATCCATGGCCATTGCTAACCAGAGAGCTGTTTTCCTGTACAAGTGAGTCCACCTTGGAGATGTAATTATGAGGATTTGCCTAAACTTCATATTGCAGAGATGTCCCAGTCATTTTTGCAAAAGCTTGAGTAATGACAGCAATTTAACTGTTGCATCACAAAGCAACTTGTGGGCTGATTTATCTTGCTGCTTAGATCCAGTTAACTCCCAAAAAGTGGCCATACTGCTTCCTCTTGGTATGATTGCATTCTGTTGAAAGACAGAGTGGAGTCTTATTTTAAGATGTTTTGAAAAATATTGGTGGAATGTGATGTCCAGCAACAAAGCTGACAATATTTGTCATCAGAACTGAGCTAGATTGAAAATGTCTCCTCTGAAAGATTTAACAGTAGTGTTTCCTGCAGAAGTAGGATTGGCTTGTGTTGACATTACTGGAGCTTTCAGACACACTTCTCTGCAAATGATTTGCTGGCACTCTCTGCAAAGAAAACATAAACTAATCAGACTTTAGAGTGTAGAGAACTGGGAATAATTGAGACGAAAATATTGGTCTTCCTGAATAGTTGATGCATTATTTAAACACCATCTCAGTGCTGGTATTTTATAGACCTATCTTTAAAGTAGCTGTGGTACTCAATTACAGGAGCTCTGTTAAAGCACAAGTTATTTCAGTAAAATCAGGGGGCATCTGCTTGAAAAATAGCCTGTGATGTGCATATCACATGCTAGCAAGAGAACGGTTATTTCAGAAAATTTTGTCATGATTTCTTAGTAACTGTTACACAGTATATTGCTTTTTGATGTTCTGGGGTCATAAGTGAGATGTTGAATTATTCCTGTTTGTTGATTATCTATCTCATTTCATTCAGAAAAAGTATGGCAAACCATATCTAGAAGAAAGTGCATTTGAAGCACTGGAAAAAGACTTCCAAGAAGTCATCAATCTACTTAAGGGAGATAAAACTCTGGAAAAATTCCGAATAGAATATGAGAAGCTCCATGCTGTTCTGAAGAAGTCTCATGAAAATGAGAAGCGTCTCATAGAGAAATGCAGGGTGCTGAATTCTGAGCTTGTGGTGAATTCATCCAAAATAGCTGCACTCAGAAGGCTTTCTCAAGATGATCAGGAAGTGATATCATCAATGAAGGCGGTAAAGTTTTGAATAGAATTAAATTTGAACTGAAACTGATAATGAAAAATGTGGTAATAAGAAAAGCATCTATAAGAACACTTTATTTTACATAGAGAACTAGCTGGAGGGCTAAGTATAGAGTTGACATCTCCAGTTCTTTAACCTCCACTCATGTACCAATTGTGTTGTTTCCTCAGACTGGTATTTTTACATGTCACAGTCAAATTCTGTGTTTATTTACACCAGACTGACTCCATCAGCTTTCAAGTGCTCACTAAGAGTTTTTGTTTAAGAACATTTTCAACTTAATATGCAGTTTCTGATTTGTTAATTGTTTTGAAGGGCTGCTTGTTAACTATTGTCAGAACATGAAGTCTTTTTACTTGCTGAAATATGGATTGCAGTCCAGGGAAGTGCCATCAACTCATATAAATAAATGTTTAATGGTGTTTTTGAAAAGGATTCCTATATAGCATTTCAATGTGATTTTACCAATTTACTTGGATGTGTTCTTTGTTCTTACTGATTTGAACTCTGTCAAATCAAAGTGCTTGACTTGCTAAAAACAAGAAGTGTTTTCAGCCTTACAGTGAGGTTTGACTACTAGAAACCTAGAGCTGCCAAATGATCCGAAGACTGTATTTTGATTTTTTTCCTTCTGATGGTTTAAAATCTTAGGCTGTGGTACCTAGACAGGCTTTAATTTAGAATTTAGTTGAGAAGCCTCCATGCCTTACAATAAAGTGTTTTGTTCCAGTAAAATTATTTCAGTGTAACAATCCAAAGTGATCTATGTCACTACAGAAATAGAAGTCTTTGAAATGAAGTTTCTTGTCCTTAGAATTATGAAGAAAATACACTGAGAGTAAATATAAATAGCAGTGCTGTCATCCTATGGATGCAGATTGCAAGCCCATGGGACAAAGCATCCTCAGGAAGGAGGAAAACTGTGTAGACCTTGTTGATTTTTACTGCTATTAATCAAAATCTGGTAGGTGGGTGTCAGGAACCATAATAATCCTTATCATTTTCTTTCTGCTATTACATGGCAGTACTCTGAGTGTGAACAGTAGCAGGGGCAATCCTTCAAGAAATTCCCAAGCTGAGGAGACATTGTTTTAGCAATGTCATAAAACTGAGTAGTGGAAGACTAGGAAGAATAACAGCCTTTCCAGTTTTATCAGCTAATTTGAAATTCAGGCAAGGTCTGTCTTAACAATACCACCTACTATTGAACCAGCTAAGAGATTTTGAGTGAAAAAGCTGCTTGACAATATGATCATATTAGAAATTACACGCAATGCACAACATGAGGCATTTAAATTCTAGTGGTGTGCTATGGGCCAAGTAAACAGCACTGCTATTTTTTTCAATTTGGTTTTGAGAATTAGTCTTTTCCTCAAATGTCCAGGGATCATTTGGATATTGTTTGAAATGTTCATGTCATGTTTCTGGGTTTTGTTTGGTGTACCTTTCATATTTAATGTCATTCTCCTTTCTGAAGGGGAGTTCCATTACACCTGTAGTGAAGTTTTACTAACATTCAAATAAATGTGTTTTGCAAGCACCCAAGGCAGGTGTTGAGGTAATTTCAAGTGCTAAAATAGCAAAAATTATAATCTTCAGCACTAGGTTAAACAAACAATCTGTCCCACTGTTTCATGATTATAAAAGGTAGGAAAATGCTGGTGGGGCTGTTTCTGTAAAAATTGTATAGTTGCTTCAAATTAAGGCCCTAGATCTTGGTGACTTGATGGGCCATCAGGGTATCAGGTGCACAGCCTTCCTCTTCTAGATCATTGTATCATACACAAATAAAAGTTGCACAAGCAAATTTTTATTTATTTATTTTTTCTATGTGAAGCCTGGTTGGATTTGTTCTGTGACAGATGTTAACTACAGAGTTCAACGGCTGGTAGGATTCGGGTCAGTGCTAAGCAATAGCTCTTACCTGTCTGATGGTTGTTGAGTGCTCTGTTTTGTAGTTTTAATAAACTGGATGTAATAGTCTGCTCATTACAGACATATTTAAAGGAGCAAAGGGCCAAGCTGAACATGAAGGGCATAAGATTATTTTTTCATTAATAGGGATACTGATCCACAACACTGCACTGGAAGAATGTTGAAATGGAAATTTATAGGAGCTGGTACTGCCCTGCTTGGAATTACCAGGTTTTCAATTTCAAGGAGTATCAATCCAATATAAGAAAGCATTTCAATAAGTCTGAATTTCTGAGCAGTGAAATTGCTGTGATCTGTTGGAGTATTAAATGAAAATAAAGTAAGTCAGTCACACTTCATGAATTCTGCTTCACAATTTCCAGAGTTCCAGTACTTCTCCACAAATTTTAAAATTATTCTAACTGCAAACATCTGGAGTATTTCCCTCTTTAATTGTACTGCAATGTGTGTCACCTATCTAACCATGTGCTACAATAACCCTGTGACACTGACACACTGTAGTTGTTCAGTTACCCACTCCACTAAGTAATAATGTGAATGGTTTTTATAATGAAGGCTTCCACCATCAGAAAGTTCTGCATCTTCACTTTTGAAATTAAAGGAAGAAATCTGTAGATCTTTTATTGAAAGTAAAAGGTATGACCAAGAAAAAAAACTACAATGAAGGTCAGTTTTCCTGATGCTGAAGTCTGTAGCAAATTCTTCTATAGATTTTGCTTATCAATGAAGCCATCTATGCCTCATAATTTTATTGATAAAATTGTTACAGTTCAATACAATTGTTTTTACTCATCAAAATTAATATAAAGTTCAGGAAGCAGAGTTTAGGGTGACCTGAAATCACTGCCTACATGAATGGCCTCGTTGTGTTTAGGAGATCACTTTTGCGAATACTCACCAGAACAAAGTACTCGCTGAAGCCAGTAAGACCTCACAGAGGGCATATGGATTTTATTCATCAGTTCTATCCCCCAAAATTCCAATCATAATGATTTAATTAAACAATTTTAATCTCAGTCTAATCAGCCATCGGACAACTTTGATTTAAGTAATCATTTTTAATCTAATTTTCCATTTACATTTTTCTAGAGAAAGGTTGGTTGTTTCTTATTGGTTGGTAAATTTGAAACATGTTTATTTACAGTGATATTTTATGCTTTTCTTCCAGTCAAAATGATCCACTATGTCTTCATACCATTATTTCAGCCTAGCATGAATTTATTTAAATATGGTGATTGAACATTCTTATGTAGGATAATAATGAATGAAAAATTTATTATTTACTAGAAGTTACTTAATATTTTATGTGTGTGATCATTGATGCATTTGAGTGGAAATTAGAACTCAAAATGTATAAAATGTAAAAATTGAATTTAATATTTTTAACTGTTTAAATATGCTTGATACATAACTGAAAAGCACATTTTTCAAACTAAGTAATTCATTAAGTAAAGAAAATACTGTTTGTAGGTACTGAATTTAATAGACTAGAACAACCTTCAGAACTTCTGAACAAGTAAATCCTGCTGTTTCACTTTATTAATAGGTTGGGAAAAAAAAATGAAAAGAGCAAACCTTCCTGATCTTTAAGTGCCAGATGGTTTCTCAAAGTTGGATATGCTGACCCAGTTGAATAAATAAACTAAACGTTTATTACCTCTCCAGTTTGAAGAGACTACAAAATGTTGTATTTTGTGTTATGTTTTCAGCAAAATCTGTTAACATGTTACCCCTGCTAGCTTGAATTTTTAATTTAGGCAGTAAACTGTTAAGTACTACATTTATTTGATTTAAAATAGTTCAATAAATATCTTAATAATATACCATAATACAGATATCATCATGTTGAGCTTAATGTTAAATTTATTTTTTTTTAAACCAGAGATGTTGATTTCAACAAAGAAGTGCTGTAAACAAATTGATAGAAATTACATTATTTGATATTCTTTATTGTGAAGGCATTTTAAATACTTTTTTTTTTTCACATCATTTTCATATGCTGCAAGTAGGAGTTGAAAGGAGTATGGCCTGATGTAATGTAATGCTGCTTCTGTCTGGCTCTCCTGGGTAGACTCTAGAGTTAATATAGAGCTGAACAGTCACACTTGGAGTCTAAATCTATCCAAGTCCATCAAGTCCAGAACTCTACCAGGAGCCAGCTGAGATAAGACCATGAAAGAGAACACATCATGCTGTGATCTGCATCTCAGGGTCTTCTAGTGTCAAAAGTATCTTCATTATTTACAAAGTCTTTGGAAACTTCTTCCAGACCTGTTGCTATCTGAATTTATGCATTATTTCAGCATGATAGTTCAGAACTGGTAGGAGCTTGGATTTTTTCTTAAGGATCTGATTCAAGGGGGATAGATGGAAAGGAAATTAAAAAATCATTTGAACCCTTCTCTATCCTATTTGTGAATACTAAATCCTGGGCTCATAAGAGGCACAGGAGTCTCATTTAATTCCATGTGTTGAAATTCGACATGAGAATTGTGGCTTGTCTAAATATAAAGTTAAAATCAAAATAAACTAGGTCTCCTTAGATAAAAATGAACAAAGATCTCAGATCAACATCTTTTCATCATCCAAATCAATCTGGATGTTCATTGTCACCACAGTTAATAAGATTTTCACAGAAAATACGTGAGCTATTTATGTAGACGATACCTTTGTGGAAACAACATTTTCAGTAAATTTTTAGATAGTAGTGGGGCTCATGACTAAAACCTCACAGAGTGAGATTTGATAATATTCAGATCTATGTGTTAATGTGTTACAGCTTTTGTGATGTAAGTTGACAGAGCCTCGATGGCTCAAAATGTTTGCTTTGCCTTAATTCAAAAGACAATTATTGAAGAAAACTGTTGTGAATCTGTGCATGAAAAGTCCTGAATACCTGTTTTCTTAATTACCAAAATGAAAGGCAATTTTTAATTTGTTGATAATTTACAACCTAATTTAATTTATGTAATTGTTCTCCATTTTATTCCTAGGAGCTTGAAAAGTCCTGGAAAATGGTGGATACAGTCCATGAAAGGGAACAGAAAGCGAAGGAAACAATTAATTCACTGCAAAAGGAAATTGCTCGCCTAAATAATTTAGTGGAGCAAAGATCTGGACTACCCCTGGTTCAAGACTCCAAGTAAGTTTTCCTCTGGGAAGGGGAAACCTGATCTGATTATACACCTTGTTCAGCTACTTAGCTACTACAAAGACACTGGAAAACATAAGAAGTCTTTTCTGCCTTTTACTTTTCTTACGAGTGCACATTTATTGGTCTATGTGTTTATGCAGTGAAAAAGTACAGAGTCAGGCTCTGAGTGAGTTCATTTGGCATTGGATTAAGGTGATAGATCAAATAAAAATCCATATTTTGCATTTTCTCAGTATCTGTCATATTGTTTTATCTGATTAACATTTCAACATACTCTGTCTTTATAAAGAGGATCCTGTCAACATTTTTACAGGTGATGGCAGCAGGGTCAAGTAGATGTCAAGGAAGCAGATTTGATTTCTCTTCTGTTTGTTTTAAGGCATTATCACTGTCATTATTCTTGTTTGTATTTTATACTGAAATGTTTTCAAGACTCTGGAGTTTTTTACTGGACCCTTATGCACAGAGGGATGTAACCCCAGGTGGAGCTGCTAGCTGCTACAGTGTGCAAATAATGATCCTCAGGAGCTGCTCAAAAGCCCTCCAAAAGCTAGTGTTGTAATATCAGGTCCTTAGACCGTGCTTTTGCGCTAAGATTGTTTGAATTTAAAGATATTTACCCCATAACCTGTGGACTTCCTATCAAAATTGTTGATGGTTGGCCCAGCTGTTTCTGGCTTGAAATTTTCATACTGTGTAAGTCATTGATTTATATTATGCATTCAGGATATCTGTGGGGCATGTTCATCTTCCTGTGCACTGTGTATCCAGCCTGCATAAACAAGGCTTCTGTCTGTGAGCAAGGCCTTTAGCATGCTCAAACATTTCCCCTCCAGTAATGTGCCAGCACATAAACCACCTGCATGCATGAGAGATTCCACACTTCCACTTTATGTCCCTGAAATGTTCTGGATCTGTGTAACATGTTTCCTTGGTCATTAAACCCCGTCCTAATATAACTCTCCCTAAAGGCAGTTTTCTGTGGCTGCTCTTTGCATTTTCCTGCCTGAGCCAGGAGCTACTACTTTGTCAAGACCTTACTCCTGCCGTTTCCAGCTACTGCCCAGGCTGCTGAGAGGTGCCTGCTTTCAATTTCTTCTTACAGGTCCTTCTGCATTGCTTTGCAGTTCATGTTTCAATACTCTGTCCATGACAAGGCCATGGCATTAGACTACTTCTCTGCTGGGCTGAAAACCCTTTGTATTTCAGAACTGCAAGGCTGGTTTTTAAGGCTGAGCTTGAACCCACACTGCTTGGACTTCCTTTCAGATGATAAATGTGTCCAAACAGGGAGTATGTTTTATTCTTAAATGAGGTAACTGCAAGACATGATGTGGTTTGGTGCTCAGTCAGGTAAAGCTGCTAAGACTGGTTACAACCATGTAAAATTGTTGATCCCTGAGTAATTTTGCAATGAGCGGAAAAGAAGGAATTTTGGTTCCTGTTACCTTTCTTGGAAACGGAAGATTTCTTCAGACCCATAAGGATGTGATTTAACATGAAAGAGTGACTTATTGGACTAGGTTAGCTTTTGAAAGCTGCCTCTGTTGATGGTGGCTATAATCACAGTAGGTAGAGCATCTAATTAAATTGACTAGCAGAGCCTTAATCCAAAAGGAGTTTACAATGAAGCAAATTATTTTTGAAGTCCTGTTTCTTACAAAAGATCTTGATCTGGCATAGGAGGAAGAACAGAAATGGCCTGTCACACTTCTTGACTCTTCCTTCCTTGCTTCTAGCATCCAGGATTTGCTGAAACTTAAAGAAGAGGTAACAAAGGAGCGAAATGAACTATTGTCAGAGGTTGTGAAATTACGGCAAAGTCTAACTCAAGCCACAGAGCAGCAGCAGGATGCAGAAAGGGAAAAAAATGAGGCACAGCAATCCATTTTGCAGGTCTGTACAGATCATTCACATTTTTCTCTACTTCTAAGCTATATCCTTTCCAAAGTGTATTGTCATATACCAGCTGCTTCCATAGATTCCCAATAAGCCAAATGAGGCCAAGGTTCCTTTGCCTTCATCATAGTTGTCTGTTGCACAGGAAATCTCTTTTTTTCCTGCATTGTAAATCCTTATGCCTCCAACTAACAATTTTGAACGTGGACCTGGAAAGGAGATGCTAGGTCCTTTGCTGTTGGTTGTCATATGATAGGTTAGAGACCTACTTTCCTACTTTCTTCTTCACACTGATTCCTGCATACTGTTTTTCAGCTTAGATAGTTTTTCACCTCATCAATGTCTGTAGAGAGCAGTCTCAGTCACATTCCATCTCAGATTTACTTTTTAATCTCCTCTTTAAGTTAGATTCTTTGTTTTTCTGACTGAGTAGATAGTTGTTGTTTACTGATCTTTACTGTTGTATAGCTTATTTTTAATGTGTAGCAGCTAGAGATTTAGAACACTGGGGATCGATGATACCCACTGAATGGGGAGAAAGTAGAAAAGGATGGAAGATGGGACAGAGAACTCTGATACATCAAAATACAAAAACATAGTAAGGAGTAAAAGAGTAAACTAGAATATAAACAGGATCTGGAACAAGACAACAGGAGAAAGAAAAAGCAGAAAATAACACCTGAAGAACAGAGAAGAGATAGAAACAACATTTAGCTTACAGTTTTTTTATTAATCACAGATAGGAAAGTAATGATCAGCTTAGCTTTCATGCACAGAACTCATTTCTGTTTCTAAAGCAGACAGATGGGAATGTATTACAAGAGAATACAAGTCTTTGCTTTTCTGACAGCATTGTGGGTATGGGAGAAAAGACAGTGGATTGAAACTCATGTCAAAACTTACTGAATCTTGCCAGTCTTCATCTTCTGATACTCTCTTCATCAGCCCTTAAATTCACAGGATTGTTACAGCATTTGTAACCATCTCCCATTCTCTCATTATGAAATTATTCTCCACTTCGGATTGTTTAAATAATACTGTCTTTTTGAAGAATCCTGTTGAATACCCTGTCAGTCCTGGTAACTTTTCAACTGTGTGCTCAGAGGGAGAGGAATATCAGCAAAGAACATCCTAAAATTGCTGGTACCTGGCTGAACTGAACAATTCCCTGAGGATCAGCCCTCTGTGTCTTCTCTCTGCTGATTCTGCTCCATCACGTTTTTGGGGAGCGAGAGAGCAGAAGTCACAAGACAGTCTATTAAATATGAGAATCTTTCAAAGTTCTGGTGGATGAACTTCGAGAGCAGAAGTGAGAGCAGCAGCTAAAATAAACACTGGTTGACATCTCTCTTGTCATTAATATCAGTGTAAATAAGTGTTTTTGATAGTGAGAGAAAAATATATAAATAAAAAACAATTTCAGTGCAACATCCGGCCCATATTAATTTTAATGCTGCATTCAGAAAGTACCACTTTACAAGTAACCTAGAACTGAAAATGCAGTTGTGCCATGGCATCTCTAGATCTCCATCATCCACTGCTTTTATGTCTGAACTGTATCTGACCTTTCTTTGTGGGTGAACTGGCTGGTGCTTATCAAATTATTTTTTTATCAATAAAAAGGTTCCCCCATGCAGAATTTTTTGTTCAATCACTACAGAACACATTTACTTCTGAGATCTGTCATATTCCATGGAGTACTAGGTACAGTTGTGTAGAAACTGTTGTTTACATAATCTAGCATAGTAGAAGTAGGGGTGAGAGGCCTTGATTTCATGAATAAAAGGCAGCAGAACCTAATTCATTTTCCTTCTCTATTATTACAGCTTCAGCAAGAAATCCAACTGCATAAGAATGAGGCATCACGAGAGGCTCGAAAGAGGGAAAAAATAGAGAAGCAGATGAAAAATATTCTAGCTGAAATGGATGATAAGCAAGCAGAGATCAAAAATTTACAGGAACATATACAGAAGAACACAGAGGAACTACTGAAAATGGAACAGCATCTAAAAGAGCAGAAGGTAGGGTACATAACACACTGTGTTTATCAGGTCTAAGATTAGGGTCAGATGTCAAGATAAGAAGATGGATTTTACCTGAAGGGAGAGGGACAGAAATCATTAAGTCAATACATTTTAATAGCTATTTATGTTTATATAAATATTACTTTACTAATAAATAAGTATGTAAAGTTTGCGGACATTTCAGATAGATTTCATCACAGAAATAGGTAGTGGAATGCAATGATATTGCTAGAAATCACCTTGAAAAATTACAGCAAATGAGAAAGTCTGTGAAGAGCATGGATGATGTAATGATAGTAACGGGAGACTGCCAGGTGGAACTTGTGATGTATCTTGCCAGTTTTACCACTGCTTAACTATTACGACTTTGGTAAAGTCATTTTACCTCCAACCTCTTCTTTCTTCTCTGTCAAAATAATTTTTATCTACTTCTCAAGCATGTGGTAGTTTCTGTGAAAGGGCAAAGAACTGTATTTGTAAACCTTTTTGATTTATTTTTCCCATTCTGTTTCTAAAAACTATCTGGAAACATCCTAACATAGTGTGCAAGTGTTTGAATTTTCAGGTTTTCAGTCCATTTCCCCTGACTTTGAGAAACACTCAGAGAAACAATTTCAGTAAATGGTAGGGAAGATATCATCATTGTCCTTCCTCAAGGAAAACTTCTTTGAGAGTTGTGTGTTTCCTGTAAATTTATTACTTTTATGGCTATGTCTTTCCTTCAGGTCCTTGAATTTGTGAAGGCAGTGATCTGTGACAATTCTTTGTCAACACAGAATAAATATAAAAATACTTCACATAAAGAGATACACTGATACCACTGATGTGATGCAGCTTTTGAGAGCAGCTCTGTGATCTGCCAGGATAATCATGTCATTTTTAGATATGATGTCTACAATTCCTGGTTCTGTTCTGTTCTTCCTTTTCCTTTCTATAGTCCCTTACAACATTTATAAGTACAGATTTTAGGGACATTCAATTGTCCATACTATCCTGGAGACCAATAGTTCACATCAAGTGCTGTAAATAGCCTAATTAACCAGACTACTGTAATGTCTTTTTTTGCCTGTGCTGGCTTGAAGGTGCCTGTGGAGGTCTTGCATTATCTTTTGCATGAGGTCTGTCCAAAACACAGGCTATCCAACCATGCAAAAGTCCAAATGGAGATCTGCAAGAAAATGTGACTCAGTAATTACAATGTAATCGGGTTATTGTTTCTCAATGGAATTGTAGTTGGATGTGATGCACTTAAATTCCTAATAAAATATCCGTGCTTGCACAACAGCTAAAATGGTTTCTTACAGCTTCCATAATCTTCACCCCACCCCTGTCCAAGTCTCAGTAAAGAATCTCCTGAAACACAGTGTTATCCTGACATTTGCAACACAAGAAACAGTATTCCTTCTTTTTACATGTTCTTTGCTTCTGCATGCATTCACCAGAAGGAGATTCCACTTCTCTGCCTTTAATGTTTGTTAAGGGTACACACTGACTTAAGTTTATCACACATTAATCCCTGAAGTGAAAAATATGATGCTTGTTCTTTCCTTGCGTATAGAGGAATATCTGCTAAGGGAAGTCCCCTCAAACAGAAGACTGGCAGTTCTAATATTGAAGTATATGTTTCACAGAAACCATGGAACTACTGTTCTGGGCTTTTGACTGGAGACAAAATTAGAGAGGAAAGTGGTTGTGTCCAGCTCTCAGCAAACCAAGTACCCAGAGAAATGTTATCAGCATATATTAGTAGGATTTGCTTGCTAAGAAACAGAGCTCCCCTGCCCTCTGCTGATTGAAGTAATTTTAATCTCATACTCATTTTCAGTAATTATACGTAGTAAGTTGTGTTACTGATGCTTGCCAAATGCCTAACAAGAAGTAAAATATTTATCTACCACCTGCAAGAGAGACCTGCTAAGCTCCCAGGAAAAAAAAATGACACTGACTGTGCTATTCATTAGAAATTATCATTTCCCTCATCAGTATGAACATGTATCATATTTCACATTAGTAATTTCATCATCAATAAAGAGTGGTTTTTAAGCAAACAATCTGTAGCAGCTTTTATCTCCTGGGGAGATGGAAGGTTCTGTCTTCCTGTATATGTAGATATTGTAATGAGATTAAAGAGAGTTAATAGGATTGTTCTTTAATCTAACAGATCGTGAATGAAAGAGTTGGTAAGGAACTTGAGCAATTTCAGATGAAGAATAGCAAGCTCATTCAAGAGAGCAAGCAGCACAGTGTGATGTTTGAAGAGGTGATGCAGGACATCCAGCAGAAGACAGCAGAACTGAAAGTAAGTGCCAGAAGGTGCAAGCATCCTAGCAGCCACATTATGCTGACAGCTGTCCTACCACTGGGACAGAGATGGACTCAGTTCTTGTATTGATACTACCCTAGGGGTAGTTTTGGAGTAAATCTGAATGGGTTTTAGGAATAGATCTGGCAGTCACAGGATGCCATTCTCTCTTTGGCAGCACCATGGTCTGCCTGACAGTGTAGCAACTGTCCTGCTGGAAGAGCTGCATTTCATAGAGCACATGTACCAAAATGCTTAACATATTGCTTTGATGAAGGATACATGGTGCTTTGGACAAGCATGAAGTCTTTTTCCAATGGTGAGATCTTCAAATAAGAGCTATGACTTTCTTTTTACAGTAATTAACATAATCTGAGTGTTGCCAAAATCCATTCAAAAATCTTAATAAATTATAATGACAGTGCCCTGGATACTTCCCACTGAAGAGAGTTGTTTCTCACACTAACATTTCCCCTCCACAGCATTGGTTAGGCAAGTTAAATATAAGTAACCCAGATGGTATTTACTTTTTTATCTAAATGGTTTTCTTGCCTGATTTTACATTGTTTAAGAGTTGTTTTGTACCACTCAGAAGCAGATGAGTTTCAGTTGGGAAAAGATTAAATGATTCCTGCATATGCTTTTTAGGGAACTTTGAGAACATTTGTGCTAAAGGGTAATACAGCTGTTAGATGTTATTACTCTGTCTGCCATATCTTGCATTTTGTATTGTCACTGGGGTTAAAACACAAAACATTAGAAAATTCAGGTAGAAAATCATAATTGTACCAAGGCTTAGTCAAGTATAACCAATTTACCTAAATAAAAAGATTGTTTGCCAATTTAGAGCTAAAAAAAAAAAAAGAAAAATGTAACTATTAGTCAATGATAAAAACTAAAAACGAATCACTGACAGATTAAAAACTGAGTTCGTAAGTAATATAACAGAGAAGATTCTAATTTGGGTCCTTAATGGGCTGTGAGGTAGGAGCTTGTTCTCTGTTGTATTTGTTAGTCAAAGTGGAGGATATTTTTCTTACCTATTTGAAAAACAAATTACTGTCTTTTCCAAGTTGCCTGGTTTTAACATTACTTCTAGCAGTAACATTATTGTTTAAAACTTCACAAACTTTGTGTTCAAAGTACTTACATTTGAGGTTCTAGCCTGTCAAAAAGAGCATTTTGATTCTATTATATTCTCCTAACTTCAAGAAAGGTTGATGGAACTTGCAGAATCATGCACATGCACTTTGGGGAAAAAAAAAATAGAAGATACTGCTCAGTAATTAAGCAATTGCTAAATCTTCCAAGAACCACATTCCTGATGTGAGATGCCCTTTTTGTAGGCACTCTTCTTGCAGTTTCATCCTGCAGTATGCTGAGTGCCTCCACTATGGTGTTAAGCATACTTTGATGGTACTCTTAAATCACTTGAAGGTTATTATCAGTAAGAATCGAGGAGATTCACATCCTCCCAGAGGATACTCACATAGTAACATTCACCTTCTCACAGAACCAGTATCTGAGGCTGTAAGTGGAAGACTGTAGTCTGTGATGGCTTTGAAACCTAACAGTGGCACTGAATTATACGAGGGAGTTATATTTACTTTGTACAAGTAAAGAGACTAATTTCTGTTATGAATATTGGTTGCATTTCCTGGTAAGCAGTTATATAGTTTTTAGAGTGATTATTTTTCTCCTCTGATTTCATAGAAACAATAAAAAAAAAAATCTATGTTCTGCCTTTTCTTTAAAGCCTTAGGTTATGAAAGAGATGAGGATGACATATACCTCCTATTAGATACGTGCAATCAGACCACAATAGAAGTATCTTTCTCATCACAGTCACTGTCCTTAGCACTTCAAAGAAAATTAGAGCTGCCTGTGTTTAATCTGCAGGAGTAATTGGGTAGTGCTCTATGAGGTTTGCAGCTGGGGATTCTTTATTGATCATCTTCTAAAGCATAAGATTTGATTATAATTTTCTTTGCCCTAGCTGGCTTTGCTTAAATTATTTTAAATATTGTTCAATTAGCTAGATATCTTCTCTCAGGTGACCCACAGCATGTATACATTTGCTTCCTGAATTTCATGCAATAAGTATATACTGAGTGCAGAGGTTTTTTCTTCTTCTTTTTTTTTTTTTTTTTTTTTCTGTGGGTATTTTCTCTTCTCTTTCCTTGTTGCTTTTCTGTAGGACAGAGATGATGAAGTGACTCAGCTACGCCTTGAAATTTCAAAGTTGAACAAAGTAAGTGATGTTCTCCAGAATAAGCTGCATGTTGCAGAGGAACAAAAAATAGATGCAGGACATGAGAGAAACACTCTAAGAAACCAAATATCTGGACTGGAGAGAGGTAAGGGCCCAAATGATGGGTGGATCTCTCTTCTGCTTCATCATTTACAGGTGTATCCCCCTGTTAGCGTAATTCTCCTTTAGTGTCAAGTGTGAGACTATAAATTAGAGTTGTATCTAGAGCAGCATTTTAAAAACCTTGTAGGCTTACAAAATGTTCATAATATAGCTGAACTTTGTGGTGTGCCAGTTTGTGCCATGTCACAGAGAGTGTCATCACCACTTTCACCACCTCTTGCACTGACTTGTGGGAGAAGCAATCTCAGCCCTTATTGAAATCAGACCTTGTTAGGGGACGCTTTCTTCCCTACTTTAATTCTGCTGAATAGCTACAGCCTGGAAATGAACATGTGCAAGCTTAGTCAGATCTGGTGTGTTTAGGGCTTCAGTTGGGCAGTAGAGGTGTTAGAGCTGTCCAGGTAGTGACTTTGACTTCCTAGCAGATCCAAAAAGCTTCAAGAAGGAACAGTTTTGAGAAATGGAAGCCACTTTTTTTCTTTTTTTTTTTTTTTTTCTTATTTAAAAATGCAAGTAAATTTCAAAATAAACTGTGCTTTGAAATAGAAACAGACACATTTTCAAAATAGACACATTTTCAAAGTGATTCTCAGGAAATCCAAACCAAACCAAACCAAAGATTTTTATGGTTATTTATCTTTTTTCTCAAGTATTATTATTAAGTGGCAAAATATTTGAGCTGATGAGGCCGCTTTTGGTGGCAGAAAATACCCTTTGTTTAAACATCATCTAGTTCAAATTACAGAATCACAGAATGTTAGGGGTTGGAAGGGACCTAGAAGATCATCTAGTCCAACCCCCCTACCAGAGATAGATATAAATCACAGATTTATATCTATCTATCTATCTATCTATCTATCTATCTATCTATCTATCTATCTATCTATCTATCTATAAAATGACCCAGGAATGCATCCAGGCGGGTCTTAAGTGTCTCTAGAGATAGAGACTCCACAACCTCCCTGGGCAGCCCGTTCCAGAGCTCTGTCACCCTGCTTCTGCCCGCTCTTACTTTTCTGGCTTGTGTCCTGAAGAAACTGCATATACGAGATATGGATACCTTCATGTTACTGTATTTATGGAAAGTCATGTCTGTTTTTCATGTATCCCCATGAGAGTGAAAGAGCTTTCCCACAAGCATTCTGCTCATACTACTTCAGGTCATGCTCTGTACTAAAAAGGAGAAAAGAACTTAGGAAATTCAGATCTGTACTGGAATGCCTAAGAATGGCCATCAATAACTTGTCTTTTTGCATTATTTGACATATCTTAACACTAATTTTAAAACATAGGGAAAAATGTCTACAAATATGAATATATTTTTAGTAGTATGTCGAATGTTAATCTTGATGCATACCAAGTAATTTAAAGTCTACTGAAGCCAGCAGAATCTCACTGCTTCAAGGGAGAACTGGATTACACATAGGAGGATTCAAATAATTCTGGAAGTCCTTGGTTTTGAAAGGGCCTCATTTTTTGGATGCTTGCATTGAAGCTTCTTAAAAGGCTCTGATTTTCATTTTGTTCCATGATTTCTGGAAATACAACTTACTTGTGGTATCTTGAACACTCAAATATAGTAAGTCCATATACCATTATTTACTGTGCCTGAGTGGTTCTAAGTTCTTCTAAGTAGCCAAACAAGTATTAACATAATTAGCTAATGCCTGAAGCTGCAAAACCTGATCACAGCTACTTGAACTATTAATATAATTTGAAGTTATTTTAAAAGTTCATTAAGTTATTTCTGCATTTTTAACAGCTGTACAGTTTGAACCCAGGATTTATTATCTTCCTTCCTTTTTCTCTAGAGTTGGAGGCTGCCAAAAAACAAGCAGACATTGATAAGAAAGCTGTAGATGATCTTGTGAGGGAAAGGGACATGCTAAGCAAGGTGAGCTTGTATTGGTAATACAGGTAAACAAATATCACTGCTTGAGTCTTAGTTTAAAGTCAGCACAGAAATGCTGTAGAAAAATAATGCTAAGTAAAGCATTCAGATTTCCTTAAGCAGGTGCTCACACTGCTTCTTTGCTGTTCATTGAAATAGTGTTAGAACCTACACACACACAGAAGATTTCAGACCTCGGGCAGTGAGAAAGCAGAGCTCAGACCGGCAAACCTTGCAACCGGAGCATTGCCTTTTCTTTCCCTTTCTTTCCTTTTGAACTAGCAGGGGCTTTCCTCAACCCGGGGAAACCTGTGGGAACTAGAAATCAGCTAGAAAAATCTTGGCATCTCTCGTGGGAGCAGCCGAGAGGGTCACATGGCTGGGGGCGTTCCCATTGCTAACCGTGGAGATTTAAACGCAGTGAAGCTGGAAGCACCGCTCAGACCATGGGCAGCGAGAAAGCAGAGCCTTCTCTCTAGCCTGCATTGTTGGCACATGAGAGGAAAAAAACCAAAACCAACTGAACAAAAAAACCCCAAACAAAAACAAACAGTTGAACTTGTTGCCATCTGATCCCCATCAATATGGTGTCCACTCGGCACAAGAAGGCCATGCTACAGTCTGCAATCAAAATCGATGTGGGAATTCAGACAGAGATTGCACAAAGGATGTGGGGGTGCAGATGACAGGTTGCAGAGAATGACACAGCCTGTTGGTGATCTCAGAAGGTAACTCTCATGGCTGTGTGTGGTGTGAGCATGTATCAGTACAGTCTGGGGGCTGATCTGTTAGAGAGTAGCTCTGCGGAAAGGGACCTGGGGGTCCTGGTGGATGACTATGAACCAACAATACGCTTTTACGGCCAAGAAGGCTGATGGCATCCTGGGATGCATTAAGAAGAGTGTGGCCAGCAGGTCAAGAGAGGTTCTTCTCCCCCTCTACTCTGTGTTGTTGAGGCCCCATCTGGAATACTGTGTCCAGTTTTGGGCACCCCAGTTCAAGAGGGACAAAGAGCTACTGGAAAGAGTCCAGCACAGGACCGCCACGATGATGGAGTGGAGCATCTCCCTTATGAGGAGAGGCTGAGGGAACGGGGCTCTTTAGCCTGGAGAAGAGGAGACTGAGGGGGTACCTCATCAATATCTATAAATATGTTAAGAGTGAGTGTAGAGAGGATGGAGCCAGACTCTTCTCAATATCATCCAATGATAGGACAAGAGACAATGGGAGTAAGTTGGAGCACAAGAGGTTTAGGATAAACACAAGGAAAAACCTTTTCACAGTGAGGGTGACAGACACTGGAATGGGCTTCTCAGGGAGGTTGTGGAGTCTCCTTCTCTGGAAATATTCAAGACACGCCTGGATGCATTCCTGGGTGATTTAGTCTAGGTAATACTGCTCTGGTAGGGGGGTTGGACTAGATGATCTTCTAGGTTCCTTCCAACCTCTAACATTCTGTGATTCTGTGATTCTGTGATTCTGTGATTCTGTGATTTCTATGTTTAAACATATAAACCATCAGAGAATTAATGCTACATGTGCTGTAAACCCTTTCTTTGATATCCAGAGATCATTACATCTGTGCTTTTACACTCTGCAGTATATGAGGTTTAATATTAATCCAGGCAAACTAAGTCTTTGCTAGTAAAAGAATAAACCAAAATGTTGATGCACCACGTAGCAGCTTGGCACGCTATGTTAATACTTATCCTTGCTTTTAGGTCCATTTATTCTACTGATCATTTTCCATCAGCCCAAAGTTCTTGTACTGCAGGACAGCATCTGACATTTATGGGCATTCCTGAAGTGTAATCTAGTAAATTCAATGCTAAAAGAGATTTCTGAGATGCTTTACTTGGTATAGATTGATTATCCAGTTTCTTGATTCTAGCAGAGGCTCAGATTTGTCATGTTACAGATACCTGTTTTGGATAGGGAAAGGAATATCAAAGTGATAACAGAAGGCTGATTAATTAAAGATGATATCTTAATGTTTTCTCTTCAAGCCCTATGCATAATTTTAAATCAAGCTTGGTTAGTTTACAGTTTGGATTTGCTATTTAGAACATGAGAAGGAAAAGCTATAGGCATACTTTACAGTCTAAATGCCTTAAAGCTGATAAAATTTTTCTGATCACTAGTTATGTTCACTTGTAAACAATCCTATAATTTTTTTAATTTTTTTATTTTTTGGTAATGCAGACACTGGTGTTTTCACTTCAAATCAGAAAAAGCACTATTTAGAGTACCTGTTAGAGATTTCTTAAAAATCAGATATAAGGCTCAAGTATTTCAACGGAACAAATTAGATAAGGGGTAATAACATTGAGAAGTCCATAATCCACTTAGACAATGGCATGTTTTTTGTCATAGTGGTGTCAGTATTGCCTTTTCAGCTCAAAAGTAATGATTTTGTGTTTCCTGTAGAACTTTATTAAGGCTACTGATGCCACTCAGCAGCAGATAAATTTAGTGAAGCTCCATGAACAGTCGAAGAAGAACTTGGAACAAGAAATTCAAAATTACAAGAATGAAGCTCAGAAACAAAGGAAGATTATTTACGAATTAGAGAAGGAAAGAGATCGTTTCATCAATGAAATCAATGAGCTCAAACAGAAGGTAGGAATTGCTTTTTGCTCTCTTGTCTGGAATACCTTTTGTCATTTCCTTGGAATACCATTCCACAAAAGTGAGATCTGTCTTTGTTGCAAAGTCATATTTTGCATATTTCCCTCACTGTGTACTTCCAACAGGACAGATACGAGTTTAGAAAATTGTAAACTATGACCAGGGAGTAATTCATAACACTCAGTATTACAAGGCTCTTGTTTTCCATTCTGAATAGGATTGCTCACAATATTTTGAGGGTGAAAATGGCAATTGTTTGCTTGTTTACTTTTTTTTTCCTTACTACTTTGGATGCAAATTTTCTGTCACCTCATAAGGCAGAGCCTCAGTAAATGCTTTATGACACTTGTGCTGTCTGTATAATGATGCCTGCGTTGTGTTTACCAGTTTCTAAAGGACTTGCAAGCATCTATGTTCACTAAAGGGGCAATTCCTGACTCAACTTGCTGGTGAAGAGCAGCAGGAGCAGTTCTGAGCACAGGAGTGAGACAATAGTCTTGACCCTGGAGAGGACCCCTACCTGCAATTACTCACTTGGCAGAATAAAAGAGCTTTTTCACAACTGGTGGGGAATGAGCTGCTGATGACCAGTAATCATATGGCCAGGCAGTGCACTTCTCTCACCTTTTACCATCAAGCCAGGTCTGAAGGAGCCCTGTGCACATCATCTCAGTTGTGTAAAGAGCCAAACCCATCTAAGTCCAAAGACTTCTTGGAACATTTGCAAGGCAGACAGAGCCACTCTGGCTCTGAAATCTGTCTGCTTATTTGCAGCAGGATGGAATCTATAGAGCTGGAAAATTCCTCTTACAGTCATCATTTACTACTCAGTAACTGATGAACAGAGTTTGCAAAGCTGTATCCAAAACAGGAGAAGTTTTTAGTGATGAGAATTTATGTTAGACTTGCATTTCTAGTTAGTGGTCTTGCTGACTGCTCATTTATACCATTTTTAAGCCAGTGTCACTTGTTGAATAGTTTTACTTCTAGACTAGCCAGCACAAATTAGAAAAAAAATCTGTCTGCATTTTTTTCTGTAGCCTGAATTACTGAGCTACAGATGTTTGTAGAATATTTATTTTTTGAATTGAAATTTGTAGATTATGAAATCTTACGTTCTGTGTGTAAGGTTTAGGCTGATGAAAAGGAAGCAATGAAGTATACCCTTCAGTGTCACCTGCAGTGATTCCTGAAGCTTATGAGAGGTCACAAAACTAGCCTCTAATATGTTGTATTTTCAAAAACATACATTTAGAATGTTAGATTTACATTTAATAACATATACATGAAGATGAAAGAAGATATTTGCTTTTTTAAATTCACATAATCTTTTGGAAAACATAATGCTCAACAGACATCATTAAGACCATGACAGCACTTCTCAGAGTGGTTTAATAAAGGTAAGCAAAAAAGGATGATACCATTACTGAGGTCTTGAATAGGTTCACTGAACTAAACAGGTAACAAACAGTAGATGGTAGTTAAGCATACAGATTAAAAAACTGTGAGGGTAAAGAAGGAACTATGAATGTCTAATAGTTTCTGCTTAGCTTTGGCCCCTCATTGACAAATCTGAGAGGTGTCGTATGCTATCAACTAAATCAGAACTGAGGATGCTCAGCCTCCCACAGGGCTCTGTTGGGAAACATTGCATTTATATTTTCTGTATTTATAAGACAGAATTATTTGGGTTTAATCATTCCTGGAAAAGCAGAGTCAGCATCCATCCTGTGAACACAACTCATAAAATCTAGTCCACAATCTTATTGCACATATATTGTATCAAAACCAAGCAAAAGACTTGCAAATGCAGTGACCTACTTTCAAATCTTGCTTTAGCCCATGATCACCATAGTGGAGATATAAAATATGCCTTATTGATTTCTTCTCTCTACTGTTACTATTGGCAGGTTGTTTTACCAGAAAAGGAAAAGGCAGGAGTAGCTAATAAACTGGGACTGTGTTTCTGTATTGCACTGTAAGCAGTTCCAGGGATCCTCTGCAGTCAGCTACAAATGTGCTGGAATTGTATTCCTGTTGCTGTAATAACATTTTCTATATTTAGCTATCCTCTGTCTTCAAAGTTGGTTGGATTTTTTTTGATACCTGGTAGAATGATCAATTAATTAAGCTCCTGCCCTATAGTTATAACTCACAAGGCTTTATTGCTAGCAAGGAACAGCACTGTTCTCTGCAAACTTTGCAGTTATTGACTATTTGATGTAAACACTTTTTTGTTTGTTTGTTTGTTTCTTCTGCTTTGACATATGAACATAAACATTAGCTAAAACTGCTACCTTCAAAACAGGGTCAGGAGAACTGGGTATGAAATGCAGTTGTAAATGGATTTTGCCCCTGAATTTTGTGCTTGTGCTAACTCTGCTTTTTCTTTAATGCTTGATCTTTCCCCCAGTTTTAAGTATGCCATTGTTTTCTCCCCCAGATAGTATACCTGAAAAAAAATATGTTCTTCATGTGTGTACTCCTTAGTTTTCTTATTTCTTTTAATCTTCTTTTTTTTTGAAATACTGGATTCTATTTCAATACAGCTTGTTCGTGCTCCTCAATTCTCAACTTCATACAGCAGGAGGAAGGTTCTTATATTTAAAAAATACAATTAGGAAGCCCATCATAATGATTAACAGTTATTTGTATTCTTGCTCCTTTAACATAGTAGTCCTTACATATTGTTATGGTGGTGTTTAATAAAGGTGTCTATAAAATATTTTATTTTTGTTTGTTGAACTGCATGTGATCATATTCTTACTACAGTAAACAATACTCCATTCTTTTTAGGTGATCTTCACATAATTATTTCTAATCCTTCACAGAAGCAACTAATGGTGATGACCTGCTTGTTTAGATCATAGAATATTTTGGGTTGGAAGGGACCTTTAAAGTTAATCTAGTCCAACCCCTAAGATCGAGTATAAGTTGCATTAACTAACTGTCATATATATATATATGTATAAAATATCAACAGTTTGTGATTATCCATAATTTGTGATCATGTGTTTGTAAAAAAAATAAAGTTGAGTTGTTAGAATGTAGGAGTTACATACAGGGCTTCTTGGAAAAACATACATGTTTTTATTAATCTTATCATACAGCTGACATCCAAAACAGCATACAAAGACTAGCACTGCTTTATAGAAAAACTAAGGCTATTTTTTATGAAAGCTGATTATATAGATTTTATTGAACCCACTCAGTGGCAATTTTTTTCAGTAGCTTGTTTTTAAATTTAATATGTAAGGTCTAGTCTTGAACAAAAAACTAGGTATCAGATTGAAGTAAAATGCTATCCCACATGAACTATCCAGAAAGGTTAAACTTGTTCTTGGACTGAGCTGTGTTTCAGATGTAGTTAAAACTTTTCATCACAGGTATTTGAACTTGTCATCTTATAAGAAAATAACTAACTCTCCCCTATCCTTATTCTATTGTGAAGATGTTCACTTCCTTCTTTCCACACCAGGTTGTCCAGCACCTGAAAGATATTGAAATACGGGAAATACAGATCTGTGATTATGAGAAGAAAATAGAAGAGTCTGCAATTAAATTAAAAGAACAACAGCACCATTGTGAAACTGCAAAAACAGAGAGGAACCTGTACTGTAAAAATCTGATAGAAGCTAAGGTAGAATAATATGGTTTTTTTGTATTTCTTTTTCTGTTCTTGTTTTTTTCTTTGCTTTTTGGTTTGTTTTTTTCCTGATCTAATTTTAATTTGTTAAAAGAAAAACTCACTGATAAATGGCAGAAGTGGTTTCTTCTTTCCTGTGTATTTTGAGGAAACTATTGTTTTAGGTCCCTGACATTTTATCTTGACATTTTCTATTTTGACTGAAAATAGATGTCCACAGACATCATATGGCAATATCCCTGTATGTGTCAAACCATGCATAACATCACGATACACTGCAGCTAGGTATTCATAAAACCCTATCAGAGAAGAAAATTTTTCCTTTTCATTGTGTCTTCACTCTGTTTTATTCCTTTAGGACTTCTCTGCATGTATGGGAAATAGGGTATAAGAGGAATAAGATCGCTTCCATAGCTTGCATACATATGCATATTACTGTGAGTTGTGATTTAGAAAGCAGAGAAAACACTTTCCCAGCTAAAGTGGAATTTTCTGGCTGAACTTAATGCTTCCCCCTCTCTTGATCATTTCAGGGAGTGTCATTTTCCTCAGGTAATTATTCTGCCTTGGGGATCTCACTAACAATACTATACAAAGAGAACAGGTAATTTAAGGATACATTCTGTTATTCTGATTTAAAGATCTAAGATACTACACAAATCCTATTACAATTGACAGAGATTGGGACCTTGGATAGGTGTGATTTACAGCCTTGGGTTATTTCAGAATAAGAATTTATAACATATATATATATAGTAGATTATCAATTTATACTCTGATTTGAATAGGTAGGTGCTTTTCTTGAGAAGCAGATGGGAATGAAGTGTCCAAGATCATATCCAACTGAGTGTTGAATTTAATAGAATCATAGAATGGTAGGGATTGGAAGGGATCTCATCGAGTCCAGCCCCCCCTGCCAGTGAAAGAATACCCAGGGCAGGCCACACAGGAACAGATCCTGTGTTGATAAGGATGCCATTTATGAGGGATGCTTTACTTGACCTCTGTCTGCTCATCAGTGGATGCAGTGTTGGGATTCTTGCTGCTCCTAAACAATCTCTCAGGAGAAATAAGTGTGAAAAATTAAAACTACGTTTTTTCAATATACCACATAAATTTGCTTAGTTATACAGAACTGGCATCTATGTGCTAAGTTACAAAATGAAGCAACAAACTCATCAGCCTTTTCAGGTTTTGTGTGTTATATGGTGGTATATACAATGTTGTTCACAGTTCCAGTTGTTAAAGGCTGGTGTATAGACTTTTAATAGTTTGTTTGGCTTAGGAAGTCCTGTGTGAGAAGATAGCTGACCCCAAAATATCTTTTAGTCAAGACAGTATCATGTGTAGCAGTGAAAAAAATAGCCATTTATAGGTCAGCCATCCATGAAAGAAATAATAATTTTTAAAAAAATGTAAAAGAAAAAAGAGGGTTGTGTTAAAAATTGAATAAATTATTTTTTTCTTTTGTAATGTAAAATAAATTTTCACAAAAGAAGCTAGATGTAAGTATTTTTGCATTGCTTAATGTGGAAAGATCCTCTGTTGCCCACCTTGCTAGTGGTCTCCAGAGTACCATAATGTTCAACTCAGTAAAATAATTTGGAAAAGACATGCTGTCAGGCTGTTAATATGACATAAACATCTCATAAATATCTGATGGGGTTTCACTTGCTGGTAAGGGCTTATTTGTGTAAACAATTTGATTAGAACACCTATGGGCAAAATTAGTGTGTTCTTACTGTTCTTCTTTAAATACAGAATTAGAATTTGGGTGTATGTCTGGGCACCATATTTTAAATCTCTCTCATCTTTACAGTATTGAAGTGATTTATGGACTATTTAGCAAAGATAGATTTTAATATGACTTTTTTGTATTCAGAGAAGTGACTGAACATGCAAAGAGTTGGGCCTAATGGCACATTGCTACATTTATTTCTGGTTTGTTTAATTTGTGAAATAGTTGTGAAATCCATGGATTTTGTCTGAGGGCTGTGAGTCTACTAATCAGCACTTTCTCTGTGCTGTTTGTGAGGACTGCTGTAACCATGTTAAGCATGTTGTGCAAGAAAACATCACTCATTTGTCAAGTAACTCCACACCTATGTTGGACAGTACTGAAAGAGCTCTAAGCTACCCTGGTTCTCTACTTGGAACAGAATGTATTCACATTACATTGTCTTCTCTGAGAGGTGGCAGCCTCTGGCAGAGCAGTAATAGCTTCTAAAGTTACTTTGATTAGATCCAGAAGAGCATGCCTGTCTAAGCATTGCATTTATTAGCTTCTATTTCATGTCACAACATGTGCCATCACTAAATTTTAATATTTTATATCCAAAACAGATAGATAGGATTAGAATCTTGTTAATTTGGATTCATTGCTAGTTCTTATCATGTGTCCAGCACTTTAAGTGGATTATTATATTCAGAATTGATGGTCATTATGTTTGTCAATGTTTTGAAGGCTTTTTTAAAGCAATGCCATGCTGGCATAAGAAAATTGCCATTTAATGAAACCGTTGTGCTCTGTTGGATTAAATAGTAATGTCTGGTGGTGTGTACAACAGACCTCTCAATCACTGTGCATTTCCCAACATCAAAACAGTCTGAACTCCTGATCACAAACTTCCTATTTTTTCATTCCTCTCTGTGATCACATTTCCTATCCTATTAGGATGAGGTAGCAGAAATGAAGAAGAAACTGAAAACTGTGACACAGCAGGCAGAGCAGCTGAAAGAGGAGATCGCACAGAAAGAAGAAACTCTTGTGAAAGCACGTCTAGAACATCAGAAAATGGAGAAGGAGAAGGAATCATTGAAAGTAAGAGCCTTTACATATACACCATTTTACAAAGGTGAATTGCATGATTTCACAGACTGCATTATGTTTCTGGTCTATTGTAGTTGTTTTGCTGGTTTTAATAAGCTATTCTGTAATCAAAGCATAAGATCTCAGCATCTTTTAGAGGTACTAGTTACCCATGTCTTCCATGTATCTGACAAATTTAATCTCTGCCTATAATTACAATCAGAAAGGTCCTGGATTGTCTGTTGGATGCTTTAAATCTCTTGTTGATCGAACATTTTTACTAAAATGTTCCATTTTGCTTACAGAAATATGGATTTTGGAATAAGTTTCTAGTCTTAAAAACTTTTTTCTCTCTGCTGTTTTTAAATGTAAACCCCATTGTGTTACATTTGATAATCATGTATTTCTGTGTGACTAGAAAGCATTAGGCTTGTGAGAGTTAGCTTTCAGTAGGTCCTCTGTGCAGAAAGTTGTTTTAATATTGTGGTACAAAACAGCAAGAATCTGTTTTAAATCAAAGGATATCTGAGCTTCAACTTCTGGTTCTTCTCAGCACTGGTTGCAGCCTATCCTGAGATAAGCTGTTAGATTTGTAGTGATATCTCTACCCAATTTGCTGTGCTTTCAAAAGATTTAAGGAGTTACTGTCCATAGCAGCTTTTTTTTTTTTTTTCTCTTCACTAAGCACTAGAAAAAAACCCAAACCAGGAAACAAACAACACTCCCCCAAACCCAAAAGTCCCCTGCTACTTTCCACAGTGTTTTCTTTTGTCAGTTTATTGCTATGCTGCAGTAACTCGTTGAGTTTTCACCTCTTTCAGCACATTACATTTATGACAAGATGTCAATAGAGCTTTGTAAAAAGGTGATGAAGTTGTGTTCTTGTACCTGATCTGTCGCAGGGTTGTTCTATCACTGATGGAGAAGTCAAACAGTGTCTAATTTCCTGTGTGCACTTTCTGCCTTAACTAGTCCCCAATTCTGTCTCATCACCTCAGAACTGTCTGCCATCTACTTGACAAACATATGATTGCTACATGGTTTGCCCCCTCAATTATTCACTGGCGGCTATGTCCGTACACAGACATCACATTACTGACTAGCTTCAGGGCACTGTGGTCTTCTACCTGACTGTCTCCTCTGAATACAAAAGCAGTAGAGATTTCAAAGCAGGGGATGATTGACACAGGCACAAAAGAACCCAATTATTTCTGCAGCAAACTGGCATCAATTTGTCCTGTTTGCTGTGATGTGAAGGAAGCAAGCAAGCTGTTCCTGGGAAATCAGTTTAAAGAACGCACTAAATCATGCAGCACTGGGATTCATAGGAATGAATTTATACAGACATTGTATTTATCCTTGCCTTAGTTGGCATAAAGGTCTTAAAAATGTGTAATCATGGTGAATGAAACAGAGGATGCCTGATCCAGGCTCCATTAATGCCAGTACAATGGCATTGTTAGGTTTCTGTTTGCCTTCATACAGGCTTGTTCATCACACTGGTTTGAAAAAGCATCCAAATGTTGAAAAATGTATATTTGAAAGCTGAAGAAAAAGAAAGAACTATGGTTATGGTCCTCCAGATTTGAGTTGATTTCAAGTGCTTTTGTATATTTTTGTAGATATTCATGCATGCTTTTTTTTTTTTTAGCATTTTCTAGAAATCTGGATGTAAAACCTCTGACAGGTTATTTCAGAATTCAGTGTCCGGACTCTGTTATAGCTGTTATAAAATTAATATTTTCCTCCAGCTTTAGAACAAATAAAACCACTTCTTCACTTACACAAATATTTCAGAATCTAAAGAATTTGGTTTGAATTAGGTTTGAGATGTTGACATAGGTCCCATATAAATTCTTCTTTCTTGCTGACTATTACTCAGTTCTTACAAACTCTGTGAACCAAGTTCAAATGAGCTGTGCTGATTTACAGCAATTTCAGACCTGACCATTTTTCTGTTTTCACACTAACTGTGTTTATTCATTTCCCTTTCTCTTACCTAATGTACATAGTCTCTCATATTGTAGTTTTTAGCATATTAAATCTAATTGAAAGTACTGTTAGCTTGTGGATCCTCTACGTGGCTTAAAGTATTTATGTTCTTTATTATACAAGGCAGTTCAGATTTATTTTAACTTAGTGCATTCCAGTGAGGAGATTTGATTGTATGAATGTTAGCTGCCAACATCTAATGCAACTTCTTGTTTACAACTCACATTTTTTCTGACATAAGGAGAATGTAGAATTTTGATATATTAAAAAAATATTATCCAGCAATGCCAAATGCATGAGCAGTTCTACATTTGTAGACAACATTTGCACAGTGTTGATTGCATTTCAATATGAAGTGGCTTGCACTTTTATTTGCTGATGGATTCCAATGAAAATATAACACTGAATAAGAGAGATATGTGTTGCACATATGGGAAATTAGGATTTTATTAAATAAAATAAAAATGGAACAAACTATTTTATTATGATGATGGAACTGTTTCTGTCTTAAATAAATGTACTGCAGGTGCTGCCTTTGTCACAGCCACGTTCAGCAACGGATGATGCTCTTTCCAAAAAAGTAGCTTGAACATCTTCCTGTATTAGGGTCAGGATTGTGGCAAATTCTTTGAGTCAACGCTTGAAAGTTTTCAGATCTGTCAAAATGGGCTCTAGTCAGCCAGTTCCATCTGGGCTCTAACTAACTGCCTAGAAATGATAGAAATTTCTAATAATCCAAGAAGACATTATTAGTTTTCATGAACATACATGCATTGAATTCTATAGTTCATGACAGTGGGATAGAATTATTGGGCACATTCCAGTGTTAGTGGTGAACAATCACTGTAACAGTGCACTATTTCTCCTGTGCTTAGGGACAGCCCCTCTTTTACCAGCCTTTCTCACCTACACATCCACTAAAAACGTGCTAAAGCTGTTCCATTCTTGGTTAACATCCTCTCCAACAATTCTGTTTTTCCAGTCTAAAGCCTGTCTCAAGTTTTGATGCTGATTGTATTGCATAGATCGTCACCTCTTCCAGCAACATGAACTATCCTTTCTCACATCCAAGACTGACTTTGAACAACTCAATTGGAAAGCTTTCCAAATAAGACTTTTTTTTTTTTTTTCCAATTAATAGGGTGTCTCTGAATTCCATCTTGAACCATTTCTCATATATAAAATTCTGTTCAAATTTCTTTTGTGTATAACACAATATTAAAATACCAATTACCACATTTCTTTATGGGTCTTCATGCTTACTTGTCTTAGCGATTTTCTTTTTAAAAACCTAACCAAATTGTCCTGGCAGAGTGTGGTTGTGTGGAGTAGCGGAAGCGTGCTGGGCTGATAATCCAGAGGTCGATGGATCGAAACCACACTCTGCTCACAAACAGGTGTGGGAGTTGGAGCAGCAGAAGC
>JANHGL010008049.1:0-11095 GCA_024611195.1 Ceyx melanurus | reverse complement strand
AGGGGGGATTTGCAGCAGCAGCAGCAAGCTGAGCTGTACCCCAGCAGGTTCCTCGGGTGGCAGAGCTGCCCCGTGCCAGGGCAGAGCGCCGTGCCCGCCAGAGCTGCAGGACTGTGTGGGACTGTGTCAGGAAGAGCTCTGACTGAAATAGCAGCCCTGCTGTTGTGCCGTTACACCCCCATGCTGGGTTTCTCCTTCCCCCTTTTTTAAGCTCACCATGTGTTGGCAGACTGTGCCTCTTCTGTCAGACACGAAGGTGGGCAGAGAAGCAGCCAGTTTGTCACCAGAGCACTGCAGGTTGGCCACAGCAGGGCCCTGCACCACAGCTCTGCCACCCAGGCTGGGCCAGCTCCCCTCCTGATGCTGCCTGAGGAGCTGCAGCTGAGTCCTCCCTTGCAGACAGGATCAGGGGTGTCCCAGAAGGCTCCAGGGAAAGCCATGAGTGCTTCCCAGGGAAAAAGCCAGCTCATAAACAAGTGTCCAGCCTCCTGAGCTGTGTGACCTGCAGCCCCCTTCAGTCACTGAACAGCAGCAACCACCAACCACCCCACCCAATTCTGCTCCTCATTCCCTTAAGTAATGTGTGGAACAGGGTGTTTCATGGGGGGTTTGCCTGGGACTTTGGTTGGTTTTATGCCCGTTGATATGCAGATAACCCAGAAATGACTGCAAGTTGTCTCCAGCATCAGCAGCTCCTCTCCCTTCCACTGGACCAAGGGAAGATGCAGCCATTCCCCACTCACCACCCTGGCAGCTGCTGTCCCTTGTTTCTGTAAGCCCTGGCATCCTTCCCACGTCCCCTTTCTCTCCTGGTCTAGGTTCTTCCCAGAGCTGTTTCATCGCCAGCTTTTGGCACCCATCCCTTGGCATGCACTTGAGAGGAGGAAATTGAGCTGAGAGCAGCAGCAGAGGCTGCAGCAGCCTGGGAGGGAAATGCTGTATGCGCACGGAGCCGGGCCAGACCTATTTCCTGACAAAATCACCCAGCAATGTCACTCGTTTCATAACCAGCAGGCTTGAGCCAGGCCACAGCACAGCACTGCAGCCCTTCAGCTGCAGATGTTCTCACAGTGCTCCCAGGACTCTGCAGAGACACCACGAGATGCCTGCAGGAGCACGCTGTGCGCACACCGCGGGGGCTGGAGACCTAAGGGTGGCTGGGGTCTGGAGACCTAAGGGTGACTGGGGTCTGGAGCTGGGGGGACAGCTATTGCTCCCTGCTCCCTCAGCTGCCACTGCTCACACAAACCAGCCACAGCTCGCAGGGATGGATAAAAAAGAAGAGCCAGGTCAGCAGAAATGGTGGTTGACACCTCCGTGCTCTCCTAGGATGTCAAAGCACCGGGGAGTCACCTGGCAAGGACAGACAGAGTTCAAGAAGACTGGCACTCTCCAGAAGTTCCCTTCCAGGTATGATTTACCCCAGAAAATAACACACACCTGATGGACAGCACGTCACACTCGTATTCAGGAGCCACGTGGGATGTACTGCAGGTCACTTTTCACTACAGCACTCACCAAAATGCAGGAAAGTTGTTCCCCTGGAAACTGTCCCTCCCCTGTGTTACCTAAAGCACACATTACACACCCCAAGCACAGCCTGCTACCGAGGCAAACTGTCACAGCCACGGGTGTGGCTCTGCAGGGGGATTTTTATACCCTCCAAGACAAAATCTTACAGAGAGAGATCTGTGTGAGTGAGCTGTGTCAGCAGTAAATTGAACTCATTGCTCCAAAAGGATCGTCCTCTGTCCCTGTGAAAGGAGTTTGATGATCTGTCATGTTTCAGAATTCCAAAATAACAAGCCTTGGTTCTCTGGCTTTGGTGTTTTGTAGCTAAGAGGAGTCAGTGCCTTGTGCTGCAGCAGTTCCCTGGGGCACGGGGCAGGGCAGGCTGGTGGGGCAGCACTAGAAAGCAGGATGGCCTGGCCAGAGGAGTGGTGTCCACAGCCCAGGAGACTAACGAGCCAGGAATGACTGTGACGACTGCAAGGATTTCATATGGGCCACGTCTGATGAAAGAATTCTGCTCCTCACATCTACGTAGTCATGGATATAGAACAAACAGATCACTGAATTGCAGAAAAACAGTGAGGAAATTAAATCCTGGAGTTTGTTCTGCTCCCTGTGGAGTTGCACAACTTTCCTGGTTTCCCTTTAAAATACCTTCATAATTGAATGCCAAGTAGCTGGGGCTCGGGTGAAGTCTGGATTCCCTGCAGCTGATTTCACAGACTGAGTTCAGCAATATCTAACTCCAAAGGCATCTCCCCCTCGCCTCCTGCAACTGCAGCTCTGTAGAATCTGTTAGGCAATCAGTCAGATAGCTGCCTGAGAACGCTCCTCACTGCACAGCAATACTGAGAAGATCTGATGTAAACCAGAAGGTGCAGGGGGTTTGTTTCTGGCCTAAAAGGGCACACGGGTGCTTGGAGAATTCACACGGATCGGCGGCGTGGCAGTGACTGCAGGTTTGGAGTGGAAACTGTGATCAAATCTGAGGTTTTCTCTTAGTTATATCACCTTTCTAAAATGTCTGGGGATTGAGGTGCAGTGGTGAGCAGGTGTGTTCCTGAGAGAGAAGTGTCCACCCCCCCAGCAATCAGAAGCACACACACATCTCTCCAGGACCCACCATGCGAGCATGGAGGGCCAGAGGAGCTGCTGTGGTTGTCAGAGGATCAGGCAGTAGGGAATGAGGATGCTCCCTGCACAGCACTGCCCGAGGAGCAGGGGAGCACGTTGTTGCAGGCAGCACGAAGCAGGGCCCAGATGATAACAAGGTCACGCTCAGTGTGAGGGGAGGGAGAGTCCAGTGGCAGGGCACGTGCAGCCAGCCAAGACACAGCTTGGAGCAGCAACTGCCAGCATGCAGAATAGACACGGCGGGGAGGGAATGGGTGGGGAAAAAAAAAGGCACAGATTTTCCTCCTCTGCTCCACAGCTTTCCAGCTGGGCCTGGCGGGCAGCTCCCATCTGGCAGGCAGCTCCCGAGGAGGGCAGACAGCAACTGGCCTGGCTGCCCTGCTCTCCAGCACACTGTCTGTTCCCTTCACTGTCAAGTGCTCCAGAGGAGACAGCTGAAGTCTGAACACCTCCTCCGGGTGTTTGATTGGTGTAAGCCATCGTGGTCAAGCAGCAAGCTGGAGCTGTTGCTGTGAAGTGCAGGCAGAGCACGGTGCAGTCCTGGCAGGATCCCACTGCCACTGAGGTGTTCCCTCTCACAAGCACAGGCAGAGTCCAAACATTCACAGGGTGGCTGCTGGGTCTCTAAAAAGAATCAGGAAAGAGATCACAACTCTTTAAATGTATTTAAAAGCTCATTTCCCCCGCTCTCTCCACTGGGGAAGCAGGTACCAAGTGTGATTTAGGAATGTTTCTGGAATTGTTCCGAGGCTGGCAGCAGTCACAAAGTGACTGAGCCTCTTGTGTCCAGATGCAGAGCAGAAATTCCTTGTAGCATCACCATTTTGGCCACTCAGAACACCCCAGGCCTTTCCTCTTCCACTGCCTGTTCCCCAGCAGGGTGTGAGCACAGGCTGAATTCCACTTCTTGCTCTTCCAACTGTCTTTCTGCATGCAGGAGTTGTGTTTTCTCCTCATCACATCAGCATTTTTCCTTGTAGGTCAGTTTAATCGATATTTAAGGATATAACCCAAAATCCCAGGCCCCTCAGAATGATTTTAAGTTTGTGCCAGTCTCCTTTTAAATGTTCTTAACTGGAGTATTTCCATTTAGGAACATGAATTAATGCTGCTCTGCAGGACACACGTGAAGAAATCAGACTACAGTGGATCTAACCTGTTTCAGCCACATTCAGCTGCCCACACAGATCACCTGCAGGCCAGAGCATTCTGAGCAGAGTCCTCCTCACAAAGGCCACTGATTTTGTCCAGGCTGCTGCAGGAGCAGCTGGGGTTTCCCAGCGAGGCCAGCAGAGCCTCCCCACGCTGGCTGCAGCACGAGGGGCTGGGTGACTCCGGATCCATCCATCACCTCAAATGTCAGGGCAGTCTATTCCAGAGGCACTGAAGTAATTTGGCTTTTTCTAGCACAGAAATGACTAACGATGAGCTGGAAACAATTGACTAGCCACCAACAAAGGTCCAGAGCAGCAGCTTTGTGCATGGGGAGTTTTGCTGGCAGGTGCTGAGGACAATGACTGCGGAGACAGAGAGAGGTCGGGGCACATATGTGGCACCACTTGGAGTACAGCAGCCTGCCTCTATAGAAAAGAGGCTGAAAACCATTTTTCTTGGGCTGAGATGTCAGAGGGAGCAGGACTGCTGAGCAGCTCATACATCTTCTGAATGTTTGGTGTAACACAACAGATGCTACAACAAGAGCCACGGGAGCCCTACGAATCCTTGCATCCCCAAGGCAGGGACACAGAGAATTTAGCAGAAGGCAGGTTAAGAGAACTTCTTTGGTATGGCATTATGTTATACATCTCAGAAGGTTCCATCATAAAGAATCATTAAAAACACTTTATAAGGTAGCTTTTTCTGGGGAAAAAAGAATAAAAGAGACTTTATAATCTGTCAGGCTCCATTCTGGCCCCTAAGTGATATTTGGCAGGTCTTTTAATGTGCAAGGCTCAATTTACTCGGTAATAAATTAGCTGTTAGGAAAACAAAGCTTCACAGGAAAGGTGTCAGCAAAACACAGATGCAAACTACAAGGGTGTCAGTGTCTGTGGTACCTCCCAGGAGCTGGGTATTCTTGTAGCATCACTGTGTGGACCCACGGACAGATCAGAGAACATGGAGATTCACTCACTGGGTTATCCTCTACCCCCTCCTTCTGAGCTAAGAAATAAGAATTCTGAATAAAGAATGAGGAATGGGACTAGTGGAGACCTCCCACATGCCAGCTCCTGTGTCAGCAGAAGGGGTTACCTGTCAGGAACATCTTCTCCACCCCTTGCTCTTTCAGAGTGGGGTATAAACTTCTGGCATTTAATCTCAGTGTTTGTAACTGCGGTTTAAAGGAAATAAAGTTCTGATCATTGTGCCAGAATTGCTTGGGCTGGAAGTGACCTCTCAGCTCATGGAGCCCAACCACCCCCAGCACTGCCAGGGCACCACTGCCTTGTGTCCCTCAGCTCCATGGGGGCTTGGAAACCCCTCCTGGGGTCACAGGGACTCCACCCCTGCCCTGGGCAGCCTGGGACAGCCCTGGAGGGGAAAAAATTTTTCCTCAGCTCCAACCTCAACCTCCTCTGGGGCACCTCTTGTCCCATTACTCCCCACCACTGCCCAGCACTCTGTTTTTCAGCTAGTTTTGAGTCCTAATCCTCTCCTGCAACACTCCTGGAGTCCCTTGGAGCTCAGTGCTACCTGCAAACCCACCAAAGCCTTTTCTCCAGCCTGCCACCCAACCCGTGATCCAAACTTCTGCTCAGAGCTGGCAAGGCAGGAGGGTGTGGCTGTGGGCCACCCCATACCATCACCATGGATGGAGAACAGCACAGACCACCTTGGCTCACGACTGGGCTGATGGAGTGCCCCTGCTGCAGCCCACACCGGGTCACGCAGCGGTGCCCGTGCCACGCCATCTGCACGTGCCCTGTGTGTGACAGGCAGGCACAGGGCCCTCCTCACAGGCACACAAAGCCAGCTCTGTGGTGAGGACTCACTGCTCACAGCACAGGAGCAGGGCACAGCCCTGGGGACACTGGCCAGCAGAGACAGCCCTGGGATGAGAGAACCCGGAGCGGACTCCAGGCCAAGGCAGCGTGCCCTGGGTCACGGGTTAGGAACACAAACCTGCAGCAACACACAGGCTCTGGGCAGCTCCCTGATGGAGGAGAGTGGTCAGGAAGGAACCTTGCAAAAGGACAAGGATTGATTAGAAAGAATAGAGAAAAATGGGACAGTTTATCCTCAGAAGCAAACAAGAAGGTATGATACAAAGATACACAAAAAAACCCCAACATTCCAGAGTGGAAGCTCATGATGTTGGCAGCAACAAAGCCAATAAATAAATAAGAAATAAATAAAAACAGTGTCAAATTTAAACAGCCAAGAAAATGTGCTCCCTACATCCTCAACATGTCACCAGACTGATCACATCTGATTGATGTTGAGGGATGTGACAACCCAACTAGACCAGGAGCTGCTTCTCTCAGCAGCCACCTGATGATGCTTTGCCTTTTCCATCAGAGACCAACCTCTGCCAGGAAGAGGAATGTTCTACAAACCCAGGCAAGCCTTGCAGGTCCTCTGCAGGCATTTAGTGACCTCCTGTACCACCAGCAGAGAAGCCTGGCTGTGTGCTGTGGTAATTTATGCAGAGAGACCCACTCTGCATGCGGGCAGAGCTGTCACAGCTGTTGTTCAGTGAGGGCAGTTTCAACAATGGATGGATTGAACGTTGCACAGACCTGCCTTGGGCTCTGAGAGATGGTGTTTGAATGACCCTGTTTGCTCAGAGATCCTGTCACATGGTGTTTGTTTGTGTTGCCTCTTCCTCTTTCTCTTCCCCAGGAAAGTGAACCCAGGTACAGGGAGAAAATCTTACAAAACACATTGTGGGGCTGCTTCCAGAGCTGTTAGGTTTGGGATTATTCACTTTCCAACCTTTAAAGCTTATGCCAGCTCAGCAGGCACTTCCACAGGTCCCTGTTTTCTGGATGTCACAGCAGAGTCCGGGCTGTGTGTCCTGACTGGGAGAGCAGGAGCTCCGGAACTGTCCAACCTCCCCCCCACACAGGCCACCGAGACAGCACAAAGCACTGGATCCCATTAGACCCGTCTGACTGGTTTGCAGCCTGCACCACAGCCTGTCTGTCCACACTCCATTCAGCCTGCCTGCATTGCCAGCACTGTTTGAGGATGAAATCCATTAACATCTCTGAATTGCCAGCTCCTTCACCTTTGCCTTCATTTAATTGGTGTGCATAAGAATCTGCTCTTTCCCAAGTTCTCCCTCGGTGCCCTTGGCTCTGAAGAAGTGCCCGTGTTGCCCTGCAGTAAACCAGCAGCAGAAGCACACGGGCAGGGGGTGGTGAGGAGGGAAGTGGTGAAGCTGTCACCCCGTGTCCCCTGAGAGCAGCCCTTCCCTGCAGAGGTCACAGAGGAAAGAGCCCGACGCCCTCGCAGGGCTCTTTGCCAAAAGGCTGCTTCTGCTGCTCCTGGCATGTTTGTGCTGGAGAGCAACCCTGGCTTCACCTCTCAAAGCACAGCACTACAGCCCAGCAAGTTCTGTGCCACCCCAGAGGGAGCACAGAGCAGCACCCTTCAGCCTCTGAATCACCTGGCAGCACACACCTTGGCAGAGCAGCCACCGAGGTCTTACCTTGTCTGACAGTCCTCCTGGGCCTCGGGCATGAACTGAGCAACAGCTTCAGCACCTACCTGGGTGTCAGGGGTGGAAGGGACCTAGAAGATCATCTAGTCCAACCCCCTGCCAGAGCAGGGGCACCCAGACCAAGTCACCCAGTGGTAGGTGATGTAGGTGTGTGGGGCTTTAGGGTGCTGCAGGAGTAGTCAAGAGTGTTCAGTTGCTGGAGACACCTGGTTCAGGTGCCTAACCCCTGACTTGCACAGCCTCACAGAGAGGGAAACGGCTGCTCAAGAACTCAGGAGCAGTGCCTGGAGCTGGGAGCTGCCACAGCCCTAGTCTCTGACCAGCCCAATCCACCTGCCAGAAGCAAAGCATCCAACCCAGATCTGGATTAGACAAAATAACCCCTTTCCTGACATGCTTTTGAAAGAATTTAATTGTCTATGGTAGAAATTAATCCAGAGAAACACTTAACAATGGGATCTGGCTCATCCCTCCTCAGAGGAGGCTTCAGCTACCTGTGACTACAGCTTTTCTCCTGCCTAACTGACAAATGGAGCAATGGTGCATAAAAACCTTTAATGTCCCTTCCAACCCTGACGATTCCATGACTATGATCTTCATAGCCACAGAAAACGTGTGGAACTGTGGTGGATTTGGATCTACAATGTTTTGTCCCCACAGCCAAGAGCTAATCCTGCTGTGTCCTGCAGTGTGACATGCTTTACAAGGACAGAGCCAGCAGGGAAGTGCTGCAGGCCTGTGACTGGCCAGGGAGCTGGGGGGACACCGACACAGACTGGACTTAAAACCAGGTCAGAACTACACAGCTTCCAGCACCACACTGGCCACCCCAGCATGGTGCTGGTGCTCAGCGCTGATCATGAGTCTTCTGCAGGGTACTACAAAGCCATCTGCAGTTGTCTGGTCATTCCCAGAACCACTGGAGTGCTGACTGTTCTGGGAGTCCCAATCCCACCTGGAGTCAGCACCTCTGATCCCTCTGTTTTCCTCCCATGGTTCCTTCTCAGCCCTTCTGCCAGAGGATGGTTCCTAGGGAGGTTTAAATCCTTCTTTCCATCCGAGGACACTTCAGGCCATCAGCCCCGAGGATGAACTCACAGAGCCTGCACCAACTGCCTCAAAGAAAGGAGTGGAGATAATGATCCCTCTGCTGCAGAAACCAGAGCAGTGTGTCAGACCCAAGGGCACTTGGCTTTCCCCCCAGGCACTCCAGGATCTCCCCAGGCAGGACCCTGGGAACCCTGACAGCTTCATCCTTCTTCCAGGGGCACCACAGGACCCCATCACTGGACAGCCTGACAGGGTGCTGGGCCAGCTAAATGCATAGTTCACCTGAAAGATGCTCCTCGAGGTCCCTGCCAATGATCCTGTGAGGCTGCAGATGAGGTTTAGGATGAGAACTCAGCAACACTCAGCTCACTCTGCTGGGCCCTGCTTTGTGCTGCAACACAAAGCCCAGGAGATGTTTGGATGGGAGACACCAGAGACACACCAGCTGCATGTCAGTAACACAGACAGGCTTTCACTTGGCTGAACAACACGTGGCAGCTCACACGGGACTTGGCTGTGAAGGCTGATGCCAAAGGTTTGGATTAATGATGGTGCTTTTCAGTCCAAAGTACCAGTTGAGGTGGTATGCAGAGAAATCAGACTCTGAGAAAGACTATCTCACTTTAAAGGGTTTTTTTGACATGGATTTCTTAGCATGGCATGACCTGGGTACTGGATCTTCTGTCCTCCAGCTGTTCCATGGTGGGCTGGAACTCTGAGGGCTCCCAGCACCCCCCAGTGCTTGTCTTCCCATGGAGACCAGGCTCCTCCTCGGGTGTTTTAGGAGGCACAGGCTTTACAGCTGCACGTTGAGGGGCTGCCGTTGAAGCAAATGGACCTCCTTGCTCAAAACTTCAACCCCTGCAAACCCAGGTGCTGGGTGGGATTGACACAACACATCCCTGCTGCTGCAAGACAAACCATACCGGTTTGCACCCAATTAATTCTGCTGAAATTAGCTCATTATAAGCAGTTTCTCCAGGCAGGGCAGGTGCAGACACAACTCTGTGCTTCGTTATTGGGAACTCGGTGCCATCTCTGAATTTGTTTTAAGCCCTACCAAATTAATTAAACCCATCCAAGAAGTTAATTTCAGTGACTCTGGTGCAAGTTAAGCAAGATGTTTGAACTGCTTTCACTCCTTGCACAGAAGTGATAGTGCTGTGAGGCTCTGTGTGCACAGCAAGCTCCCTGCTAGGTGATGCCTCACTGAGGTCATTGAACAAGCCTGAGTTTCTCTGGGCAGAGGTGAACGTGACCCAGCCCCTGGGTGGCGTGATAAGTCTGACATTTTAAGCACATCTTTTATGCTTTGTAATATGAACTTCTCATTCTTCTACTGCCTTATCACTCATCTGACTTTCAGAGCAGGCAGTGCAACCACCCATATGGGGGGCTGGGCTAATTGTGTCTTATTTGTTCATGTGCAAAACCTACTGGGGACAGGAAAGGCAGGATCGTGCCCTTGTTAGCAAAACACCTCCAGTAACACCATTTCTCACTCTGAGGTGTTAGCTGTTTATCTTGGCTCATCTCCTGCTGGCCTCAGTTCACACCTCTGCTGAGTAAGCAATAAATGCTGACTCTCCCCCATCCAGTTCAGTGGTCAACTCACTCCTCTGCTGATCTCTGGGCTTCCAAATGACATTGCTTTGCACTTCAGCTGGAGATCCTTCACTGGAGAGTGGCCAGAGGCTGGCACAGGCTGCCCAGGGAGGGTGGAGTCCCCAGCCCTGGGGTTTGGGATGTGGATTTGAGGGACATGGGTTAGGGGTGAACTGTGCAGAGTAGGGTGATGGTTGGATGGATGATCCCAAGGGGCTTTTCCAGCCTGGATGATTCTGATTCCCAAACACAATATACTGTATTAGCGTTCTCTGCCACAGATGGAAATACTAAAACTCAAGAAGAAATTAGGTTAGTCATTAAGGACTGTGCTGATCAACTACCAACTATGGTTGTATGGAAGATTTGCCACCTGAGTTGCCTTATTTAGGTACTAACTGAAGAATCCATCCAATTGTCTAACAGGTCACTTTCAAAAACTGAGAACATACCAAAAAAAGCCAGAAACTCAGAGTTTTCTCATGTGGAAAGCATCAACAAAACTAAAAGGAACCTCCAGTTCATCACAGAGAGAGCCAAACCATGTTTTTTTTAAAACAGATCTGCAAATGATGCTTAGGTGACTGTTCCAAAGCCACTCAGCAAGGCAGTGGCACATGAACCAGAGAGCTGCTGTGCACAGACATCTATTCTGAGGTAGATGATGATGCAAAATCCACGTTATTCGTGTTTTATATTCATCCTGTAGTCCTAATCAGAGGATAAATGATTGGGTTTAGGGAGCTATGTTTATTGTTAATGTTCCTCAGTTATGTGCTGATACTGTGATATCAATATTTAACTCCTGGATAACATCTGGACTCTTTAATTGGACTAATGCAATTTCCTTCACCCTGAGGAGCTGGAGTGAGGAACCCACCGTGTGCTCTGGGCTTCTCTGCCTTCCGAATGGGCAGGCCCAGTTCACCCAGCATGAAAACCTTTCCAGACAACTGGGCAGCAACCTTCTCCTGCAGGTACATTCCCAACTGGCCATGAAATCGGTGCAGCAGCTGCTGTGGTCTGTAAATAAGGGTAACAGAGATACCTCTGTGGAGTCTCCTGCTCTGGAGACATTCCAGACCCACCTGGATCTGTTCCTGGGTGACTTGGTCTAGGTGCTCCTGC
>JANHGL010008047.1:0-25429 GCA_024611195.1 Ceyx melanurus | reverse complement strand
CCTCCCAGTGCCCTCCCAGTGTTCCCAGTTCCCCTTCCCAGTGCTCCCAGTGCTCCCAGTGACTCCCACCCGGACCCCCGCCGTGCCCCCAACGCCCTCCCAGTCCCCCCAGGTCCCCCCCGGGCTCCCCCCCGAGCCCCGCGGGGCACCGAGCCCCCGTGGGGCCCCGCGCCCCCCCGGCACCGCCGCCAGCACCTTCCCCGCGATAAGGAGCCGCTCTCTCGGCCTCGTTATCTGCTCGCTGCCTGCTCTGTTGGCCGTCGCTCGGTGTCACTGCCTGGCCCCTTGTTCCCCCTGCTACCTCAGGGCCACGCGCTGTATTACACCCGGCGCCGCCCTCGCACCCCCTTCCCGAGCCGGGCGGGGAGCGGAGTGCGTGTCCCTCCCGGGGGCCCTGGGGCAGCCCCGCTCCAGCAACACCTCTCCGCGCTGCGTTTGGGCGGCTGCGGCCGCCTCCATCACGCCTGCCCGGTCCCCGCGGTAGCCGCTGCCCCGCGGCACGGCCAGAGCCCGCAGCCCGTGTTCTGGAAACGCCTGGTGGCTCCCGGCCGCTGCTCATCAGCGTGCGGAGGGAGCCGAGCAGGGATGAAAGGAGACGAGGGGACATGGAAGTGCGTTGTGAAGCCGCAGGGTCGTCTCGCGTCTCCTTCCCCTCCGAACGTCACCTTCCTGACGTTCTTGCGGTGCCGGGGTGACCGCGGGCGGGAGCCACGTGTGATGGCCACAGCTCAACCCAACTCAGCCCTGTGCTCGGGGCTCTGCTCGGAAGGCCCAGTCGGCAAAGGGCTTGAGGATGGGCCGGAGGTTTGGGAGAGGCTGGGAAGAGAGCACCCAGAGAGCCCAGGGTGGAGGTGGGGGTGGCTGGCTGAGGGATCGTGCCCCCACAGCCCTGTCCTGCACGGAGAAATTAAAGCACCGGGCTGCCCAGTGTCTCAGGGTGAGGAGCTCAAGCCTCTCTGCTGCATGCTATGGCTGTGGCCAGGCCACACAGCCCTGCCTGGTGAGCAGCATCCTCCTGCAGAAGCCCCCCCCAGGGTCCAAGACCAGTTGGGGGCTCATGCTCCGGGAACAGGGCCCCCTGCGTTTCCCCAGCACACCCACGGGCTGGCACTTCTCCAATGATTGTATTGAGGTAATGTAACCTTGGCTCTAGGAGAGCACATGGCAGTGACAAGCTGGCAAGCAAGCTCACCCTCATGCCACTGCTCTGTGTCTAAACACATCCACACCCTCAGGGTCCAGCTTCCCAAACCCACAACCTGCTTTTTTTTTTCCCCGAAGACCCTGGGTTGGTTCTGCCTCCCAGACAGCCCAAAATGGGACCGTCTGGAAACGTTGTGCTGAAATGACACCAAAACCACTTGTTTTATTAAGCAGTAGCAGGGAGGCTGCCTCTCTGCTGTCCCAGCAGAGGTGATGTTCTCTTGGTCACACTGAACAGGTGCCAACAGCTGGATGCTGAGGGGGATTGTGGCCATGGTGTCACTCCAGCCCCAGCCTGCCTCTCTGGGATATCCCAGCTCTAGTGTGTGCCATCAGCCCAGTCACCACTGCTGCCCTGCCCCGTGCCATGGGCAGACCCTGCTCCCAGGACAAGCACTGCCATAGCAGCCTGAACCTGCCACACTCCTGTGCTGTCACTTTGGTCCCTGGCCAGCATGGCATCCAGTAAAGGTGCACTGAACCCCTGCCAGGAGCTGTGCAAGGGGAACAGCTGGGCAGCACGGTCACCTGAGCAGAGACTGATCTGGGACTCAGGCCGAAGCTGGCTTTTTTATCAAGAGGGTCATGCTGGGGACGTGCTTTGAATTCTGAGCTACCTGGTTGGATTTAAAGTCGTGGTTCTCTTCTGGGGCCCAGCAAGTATCAATTGCAACCCTTACTGGTATTTTTTTTCCAAATGCATCTGGTCCCACACAGCCCTTTATAATCCTCCTCGGAGCAGTAAGACAGTGGATTATGCCTGGCTTTAAGACACGAACTGCTGAGATGGCAGTTTCTGTGCCTGATGTGCCAGGGACAGCACACGCAGACGGGCAGGTGGGCAACAACGTGCTTCCCCGGCAATCCCGCCCTTCCGATTCAACGCAGGGACTCCACAAAGCACCTGCTGCGCATCCTAGTTCCCGCCTCCCAGCCTGATGCACCCGCTTTGCCGCGGCGCTTTCTGCTCCAGCCTCCCCAGCCCGACAGCCGCTGCCGGCGGCTCCCCCCGCAGCTCTCCCGCCGGCTGCCCGCCACCGCTGCCCAGCAGTGCCCGTCTCGGCAGCCCGGACAGCCCCCAGAGCCGCGGAATCAGAGAGAACTTTCCCACGCGCTGCTCCGCTAGCGAGAGGAGCGGCAGCGCCCAGAGCCGCTGGCAGCCGGGCAAGAAGGAGCCTCCGTCCTGTTCTCCTGCAGTTCCCGAGGCAGCCGAGTATCTCCTGCCTGCACAGGCTCTCGCTCCCCAGCCACGCTGCACCGCAGCTCTGAGCTGGGGAAGAGTGCTTTGATTACAGGAAAAGAAGCTGCTACAGGCAAGAGGAGATCCCCTGCACCGCCTGAAATCTCTGCCTTTCCTCCCCTATTCGAGTCAAGAGCTGTGACTCTGGAATCTCCTGCCCCAGTGCTGTTTGTTACAGACTGTTAGTACTTTCAGGCAGCCCGACTGGAGAAGCCCAAACAGGCCGTGCCTTGCACTGACCTGCTCCCACCCGCAGAGGACTCAGTGAGAGGATGTGCAGGTGGAAAGCACAAACAGCACTCTAGTACTGTTTTCCTCTAAAAAACTCGTGCAAAACTCTTCTTAATTACTGTCATACACAGACCAGTACTTTATTCCAGAGCTGTAGCATTGTACATTCCTCAGATGTGTACTGGCCTACCTGGCAAACCACACTGGCAATGAAGCCCAAACACCCCTTCTCCCAGTGCTGAGGCACCTTCCTGGCAGCCCAATAGCACCTTTTCACAAGAGGGAACAGTCCAACTGCAGCATCTTCTGCCTTCCCGGCACTTTTTCACGGCCAGTAACTGTTCTCAGCATGAGACATGCCACCCGATTTCACTTTTCCCTCCCCAGCTCAATAATTTAGCTTCTAAAGAAGGAGCTCAGAACAGCACATTAAAAAATAATGACCATTTATGGAAGTTGCATTTAAACCATGACAGAGAAAGGAATTCATTGAAGAAGTAAAAGCCAACCCTGCTCAGGAGTTCAGGACTCTGGAGGCTGCAGGCTGATGATCCAGGAGCAGAGATAGGAGCCTATGAGCAGCAGCCCCTGCAGGCAGCAGCACTGTCCTGGGCTGCCCTGGCTCTGCTGCACGAACATCTGGCTGCAGGCTTGAGGAGGCAGCAGGAAGCACTTCCACAGAGGGTGGTTTTAAAATGGTTTCACCTAAGAATGTTTCTATTCAGCACCTGAAAGACTCAACTTCTTGGCTGGAGATTTCCTCCTCTTATTCATGCTGTGGTTTTATCCAGGGGATCACTTTTGACAGCAGCAGAAAATCCAGGACAGAATTCACTTGCAATCAAGTTTTGTAAAGACTGTTCTCTGGAGATGCACAGACAAGCACTCCCTGCCATCACCAAACCCACCTATAGGCAGGAGCTGGCTTATGTGGTGACAGAATCAAGCTCCTAGTCAAACACACATCAGACACCATCAGTCACCTGGATGGCACCTTGGGAGCAGCAGCTGCTCTGAACATTCATGTCCTCAACTAATGTTCCTCAGAAACAAACAATGCTGGTTACACCATCCAAGTACACACCAGCAGCCTGCCAGCAACAAAGTCCCCTTGCTTAAGAAATAAACAAAAACACAACAAAAAAACCCCAAGGACCTGGACCCACACAGTTTGCTTGGGTCACTTAGCCACTTGAGAAAGACCTACGGTCACACCACCAGTCAGATGAAAGCCCCACAGGACTGGCCTGCTGCACTGAACTCCACTCTCCTGCCTGTAAGCAGCCATGGCAGAGTTCACATCCCCAGACCCCGCTCACTCCCCTAGCAAAATCAGAACACTGAGCTGAGGGTTGGAACTCCAGAGTCTGCCTGAAGCCAGGCAGCTCAACATTTAAGCCTTCTCTGCACCCCTGATTCCCTCACCACAGCACACCCTGGGTGCTGCAGGCTGAGCATTGCCTCTCACCTCCTCCAGCTGCACCAGGCTCCCTCCTCACCTTCTTTTGGGCCCAGGCCAGAAGTCAGTCAGACCAGTCACTACTCCTTAGAAGTTCCCCTACTTTCACCCACTTCAATGGGCTGGGCAACCTTCTCTGAAGTGGAAGCTGCTTCCAGCCACACCATCATAGAATCATTTTAAGTTGGAAAAGACATTTAAGTTCAAGTGCACCACTAATCCATGTCCCTCAGCACCATATCAATACAGCTTTGAAACCACTCCAGTGGTACTCCACCAGTCAGCCTGGGCCAGCACTTGACAACCCTGAAAGGGAAGGAATGTTCAACTTAATGGACATTCCTAATATCCAACTTAAACCTCCCCTGATGCAACTTGAAGTCATTTTCTCTTGTCCTCTTCACAGATATTAGGGGTTGGAAGGGACCTAGAAGATCATCTTGCTTGTTCCTTAGGCAAAGAGACCAACCCCACCTGGTTCCAACCTCCTGTCAGGAACTGTCAGATCCAGGTCTCCCCTCAGCCACCTTTTCTCCAGGATGAATAACCCCAGGTCCCTCAGCTGCTCCTCACCAGACTCGTGCTCTAGATCATACCCCAGCTCCATTGCCCTTCTCTGGACACACTCCTCCTTGCTGCTAGGGAGTTCAGTGTCTGAAGAAGACAATCTTAGTCCCTTCCAGTCCTCAAAAGTGCACAAGGGAGCTGTGGTTGTTGTGTGGTTTTTGTTTTTTTCCTTTTGCATGTGAACAAAGCAGAGATGCCAGAACACTGGTGTCAGCACAGCTTATGATTATTCCTCCTCATCTCTCCCAGGCCACACCCCTGCTCACATTATCCATCAAAGGCCAGGATAACAGGAACTCAGCATTGGACACTTTTCTGCTTTATTTTAAAAAAATCCAGAATGGATCCAATAACAGTTTTATTATCAAGGAATTTGTTTTACCATAAGCAGAGAACAGACATAGGATGGAGCAGAAGGCTCAGACAAGCAAAGTGTTTTCCACATAGCCTCTTTTCTAAGATAAATGTTACAGCTCAATGTGAAATAACCCCTCTCCTTCCCAACAAGGGTACCACCTCAGCTGCAGATCTGGATGGTCTCCAGCAACATGAACCAGCCTTATCACAACTGCTCACAGGCCTCAGTCACCTGCTCACAAGTACACAGATCCACAAGGAGGGTCTGTACAGGGATCCTACTCCTCCCAGATCCATCAGGACTTCTATCCCCACCCTTCTTTTCAGTGACATGGTTTTCAAACTGGGAGAACAGATTCATTACACCATTGTGTCGAGTAGCAGAAAGAAATAATCAGCGCATCCCCAGGTGCCTTGGTTGAATATCATGGGGCCAAACACTTGGAACTTCAACTGGCATGAATTAAACTTTCATCATATGACAATTTATCTAGCAGACACATCACTAAGTTTATACATTAGAGAATTTTATATATAGAATACTGCAAAAACACAGTAAGTCTGAATTCTGCCCATTGCTGCTCAGGAAGGTCCCTTCTCTCCCAAGCGTCAAGAAAATCGACCTCTTCTTCATACTCTAGTCAAGCCAAGACAGAGACTTCTTATTGCTTCTCTTCCTTCTGATCCCCTGGACTTCCAGAACCCTCTCGCTCAGAGGCCATCTGTGAAAGAGTTGACTTATTAGTTGTAGTAACAATGAAACACTTCTTCTAGGCATTTTCTTCCTAGCTAGGTAAGTTCTAGACTGAAGAAACCCTTCCCTGGCAGAGTAACTGTCCACTTGAGAATGGAAACAGCCTTCACTCCTGACTGCTCCCAAAGGGAGGAGATTGATTACCTTCCAATCAGTTAAGCTTTCCCAGTGGCCATAACACACTCAAACTGCAGCACTGGACGTTTTCTCCTTAACTTCAGAAAAACAGCTTTCCACAGTGAGGAGAGCTTCACAACCACCACAGCCACCTGGGCAGGGTGGGCCAAATCCATCATGGGAGACTTCCCCACACAGGCAAAGTGCCCACCCTGCCAGGGCTCCAGCTTCACTGGGAAAGAGATTGGGAAGAAAGTCCTGGTGGCCTTGCTATTGTAATTTTAGGCAGACTAAACAGGAAGCTTTTTTAAAAAATCATCTTAAAGCCCAGATGTTACTATACTTCTTCAGGCATTCTCTAGGTGTGTACAGGAAAGCCATGTCCATGTTCTTGATTATCCTTATTAAGAACTTTCAGCACTTTTCCATGGAACACTGTCCACATGGGAGGTGGACAAGATTCCAGGCCTTCACCTCTACCTGTCTACAGCTGCCCCGTCAAAGTGTCACTCAGCTGGAGCTGCACCGAGACTCAGAGCTACCTCCACAGAGCTCTGACCTGAATTTGTGATGTCCCCACTCACCCCTCCCCCTCTGAGGGCTCTAAAACAGCAATGAACTTACCTTCTTGTATGCCATTTCAAAGAGTTTCAGGGAAGCCTGCTGCAGGCTGGTTGCTGCCTGCCTGATGTTTTCTCCTGTTTCAGTATCTTTACGAGCCAGAAGTTCCCTCATTTTAGCAATTTCTTCCTTTAATTTGTTGCACTGAAAATAAATCACACAAAAAAAAAGCCCCAAGATGAAATCCTGCACTTTTCCACTGACAATCTCATTCTTGCCATTTCACCCACCTATGGGCAATAGCAAAACTACCACTTTTTTTTCTGGAAGCCATGAGGTTAAGTCTGACCGAGCCACACAGTCTGCAGGGAGCAGGGGCTGTGCTCCACCCCCAGTGGGCACCTGTCCACCTCACTAAACATGCCACAGTTGGCATTAATTGGTCCCTTGTTTGCTGCCTCAGCAGAGACGCAGAGGACAGAAAGCCCTGCAGAGGCTGAAGAACTTGCCAAGGCTGAGAGCTGCTCTCCTTGGCACACCTCACCAGTCAGTCAGTCACCCCGGGAGCCAGGGTAAAGGGAACAGAAAGCTGGTTTTCAGCTATATTTAAGGCACTGTCAGAAAGCCAACGAGTAAGGCCCTTCACCACTCTGTTTAATCCCTTTGGGGCACGTGGGAGAAGGAGCAGCAAGGCAAACAAAAGCAAGATGGTCTCATCCCAGCCCCTGCAGCCATCTGTTAAAGCCTCCACGCAGTCTGGCATTTCTGTCAGACTGGCACTGTCAGAGGCAGGCCCAGAGCAGTGAGGTTACTGGGGGACAGCCCCAGCACTTGCTCAGCAGCATTTTCAGTCAGAACATGGGCAGTTCTCATCCAGACCGATCACTGCTGCCTGTGTCATCTCCACCCATGCTGCACAGGGTTTCTTCTCAGCACTGCTACACACCTTCTCTTGGTATTTTCCCCCCAAAAATGTTATAGTACTTGCAGGGAACTGGGATTTAGGCTCTGTGCTCCTGTGAGAGAAAACTCCAGGGACAATAATTCCAAATGCAGTCAATATCCATCCTAGTGAGAAGAGCTATGCTGAAAAATAGCACTTAAAAGCACTGGTCAGAGGCTACTCACCAGTGAACTATACCCTCTTTCCTTCATATACCTCCTGGAAGCCCTTTGATTCTGCTTCCCAGAGTTGACAATTTGTAAGACTGTGCAATTTTGGCTTTTGAAATTCATTAGAGAAATTAAACTGTCACTCTGAGTGAAAAGCATTCTTGATACTAAATATCCCCTCCAAAGACAGGAGAAAACTCTCCTCTCACACAGACCACAGTATGGTTCTTACCAAACTGCCTCACTGCAAAGCTAAGTCAAGGACATAATTCATGCAGAAACCTTTCATTTAGACTTTCCCAGGCTCTCAGATCTTCAGTGACACTGAACTCATGCTCTGAAAGAGGGTATCTGCTATTATTCAACTCATGTTGTTCTAGGTACATCCTTAGATCCTCCTATCAGCCACACTCAGCCTGCTCAAAGCACACTAACCGGAAGAAGAGTTGATGATTGCACCACCCATCCACAGTGTGGATGGACAAACAGAAGGGGTGCCACTGGCTAGAGCAGCTGGGAGAAGCTGAGCAAAGATCTGGTAAGATCAGAAGCTACTCACCTCATCTGCAGGCAGCTGATCCTTGAACTCCTCCATCTTAGACTCCGTATCATGGATGATGCCTTCGGCCATGTTCACAGCTTCCACGCGTTCCTGGGGGGGAGAGAGCTCATCAGGGCCTGCTGCCCACCCCCGCTGATACCAGCTGGCTACCCAGGAACTAGCACCTGGCATTTCTTTCCCCAAACTGCCAAATTCCTTCTTAGCTTCTACCCAGGGTCCTTCTTAATGGCAAGAGGGGAGAAGAAGAAATGCAAGTGGAACATTTCTAGATGAGCTCTGGCCCTGGCCAGGCAGTCTCTGCAAGGCAGTCTTCACCATTTCACACTCCAACCCACCTCCCTGGAAGGAACAGCAACTAGTGCAGCATGAAAAAGCCAGCAACGTCAGGGACAGCACAGCTCCTTCTGCTCTGCTCCTTGGGAAGGCAACAGAGCTTTTGGGAAATGTTCTTAAGCTTCTCCAGCAACAAGTACACTAGAAACAACTACAATACTGGGTTGTTTTCCTCATGGCCTCTTATTACAAATACCTGTAACGTCTCAACAGTAGAAAAACTCCCCTGTGCTAGGTAAGGAGCACTAGGGACACCCAGCCCTCTCCATCTGAAATGACAGCCAACCTGACAACCTGAACAAGGGTGTGGTAACATTTTCAGAAGACTTAATCATTTACAGCAGGAAGCTGATGACAAATAATTTTGTTTCTAAACTGTCTCCTCACTCTTTGTGGGATCTATAGAGTTAACAGCAGGATTTTGAGTCCAGACGAGAAGTACCTCTTGCTTAAGCCTTCATCATATTCCATGGCAGTAAAACCATGATGGGAAAGGTGCAATGAGAGTGCATTGACAATTACTGTCATGCAAATTAAGCATTAAGTCAAGCAAGCAGCCTTGTCACCTTCATCTGATAGTTCACGGGACAGAAACAAGTCCCACTTGGGGACTACAACAGGGAACAACTTAGCAATATAAGATACAAAGTCAAGGCAACAGGGAAAAGTTTTCAGTGCAGCAGCCTCTTCAAACGCTAGGCCACAAGCTGAGGTGTACCTCAGGGCAGCCATGTGGTTATTTAAACAGTGGGACTTTGAGACCAAGGTCTTCAAAGGTTCTGAATCTGACCTGTAAATGTCTATACACCAATGCTTTGTGGCTTTAGAGGTTCTGAGGCAAGGCAATGCTGCTCTTAGTGAATTTATTCAATGCATTTTCCTGAGGGTGAGACTTATAGTACTGCTCAAATACCTGAGACAGGTTTCTAAAGACCAGGAGAATAGACTGGGACAGCTCAATGTGCCAGTTGCAGCCATCACCTAGCATATGCTGGTGCCATAGCCCAGAACAGGCCTGTGCTGCGTCCACTTAAAAAACAATGCTCTGTATTTAGCAGCATAATTCATTAGTACTACCCTCATTAAGCTGATTAATTCCAACCATTAATCCTGTATAACACAGGTTCAAGTCACCCAACCATGGCAAGTGTCACTCTTTTCTTGACAAAGTCTGTGATGCTTTCAAGCACCACCTGAGGGCTTCACCTGCACTGAGAGCAACTGCCACATGCAGGCGAACATGGCATTCCAGAGGCCACAGCAAGGTTGCTGTACTATGGAAAGCAACTTCCCACCTAGAAAGGAAGAGGCTGAGGTGCAGCTTTACTTGTCAGGTTCTAAAAGGTGAGGTTTAAAATAAGCTCAGAAATAGTAGCTTAAATATCCCCATAATTAAGCATCACTGTGACAATGCAGGTGGTTTGAAATAAACATCCAAGAGAGCAGGCAGGCAGACAGAAAGCAGTGGTGATGCCAAAGAGCACAGCCAGAGCTGCAAGGCCCTTTGACCAGGGTAGTGAGCAGATGAGGTTGCTCACTGCTGTTTCAGTTCCTCCCTGAAGGACTCTGGGACACAAAGATACATCACACAGAGTGAGATACCCAGCCCAAACACAAAATCCAAATAATAGAAGCACTTCTGTTGGAAGAGACCTTTAAGCTCATCAAGTTCAACCATTAACCCAGCACTGCCAGGGCACCACTAACCCATGTCTCTCAGCACCACATCTCCACAGCTCTGAAATCCCTCCAGGGATGGGCACTCCACCACTGCCCTGAGCAGACTGGGACAGACCCTAACAACCCTTGGAGGGAAGAAATTGTTCCTCAGGTCCAACCTAAAACTCCCCTGGGGAAACTTGAGGCTGTTTCTTCTTATCCTGTCACTTGTTCCTTGGAAGAAGAGCCCAATCCCACCTGGCTCAACCTCCCGTCAGGGAGTTGAGAGCCAGTGTAAATGCTTCTGAATAGACCTTCCTGCAACTCTTGACTGTAAACTGAATCTAAGGAAGCAAGCAGCTATTGGGATAACTGCAGCTGCTCCAGAGGTGGGCAGAGTTAACAGCAGAGAAGGGCAATACCCAGCAGGGACACCACAGGCTGGACGATGCTGTAACAGCCACGGTACCTTTCTTCGTCGGTCTTCCTCCGCGTATTTCTCTGCATTCTTCACCATGTTCTCAATTTCATCCTTGCTGAGGCCACCAGAAGACTGGATAACAACTGCATTAGAGAATAAGCACCAGTAATGAATGTCCTTTGCTCTTTGTGGAAAGCAGAGTATTTCCCAAACCCTCGGTGACAGCATCTTGCTCAGGGCTCTGCACCCGTGAAGACCCTGTGGCAGTACAAAGGCAGATGGTCTTTGAAGCAGCAGTGATGCTGCAGGCAAGGTAAGCACTGACACCTTAGCTTAGTGAGCTCCCAGCTCTGCAACTCACTTTGACTGCCCTTTCGTTACTCCTCCTGGCAACAAAGGACACAAAGCCCTCAAACCAAAAGAGAGTTCCAGCAGGTTAAAAGCACAAACATGAAAATAATTCTAAAAAAAAAGGCCACAACTACAATGAAAATCAGAAGGAATCATTTCACCAGTGTAGAGATTCCTTTCACTATTGGAAAGCACCTCAGGCTGGTAGCAGGATAAGACATGACACAATCCTATAGGTGGGGTCCTAAAGGTACCCTGTTTTACTCCACCTGTACCAAAAAGAAAAAAAATAAAAATCTAGCCTAGACATAAGCTAAGTTCTGCATTAAAGTATAATTTCATTGGGAAAGATAAGACCCATACCCTAAATATTGTGAAGTTAAAAGCCACCAAATGGGCACAGAATCATAGAATGGACTGGGTTGGAAGGGACCTTGAAGATATAGTTCCAACCCCTTGCCATTGGCTGGGCACCTCCCACTAGACCAAGTTTCTCAAAGCTCCATCTAACCTGGCCTTGAAACCATCCAGTGATGGAGCATCCACAGCTTCCCTGGGCAACCTGCTCTAGTGTTGCACCACCCTCAGAGTGAAGATCTAATTTCTAATCTAAGCCTCCCATCTTCCCATTTAAAACCATTAACCCTCATCCTGTTGCTACAAGTCCTTGTCCCTCCCGTTTTTTCTCATAGGCCCCCTTCAGATACTTGAAGGCTCCATTAAGATCTCATCAGAGCTTTCTTTTCTCCAGGCTGAAAAACCCCAACTGTCTCAGCCCTCTGACTGTGTTTGTGGCCTTCTCTGGACCCACTCCAACAGCTCCATGTCTCTCCTGTGTTGGGGGCTTCAGAGCCAAATGCAGCACTGCAGGGGGTGTCTCAAGAGTAGAACATAGGGGCAGAATCGTGGCTATGGCCATCATAGCAGGCAGCCAGACCAACAAAAGACTGTCACATAGTGCAAAATGACTTGTCAAGAGATAGAACCCTGCCAGTGAGGACTTCCCCAGCCTTGGTATAGGCAGATGCTTCACCTCTGCCTGATCTGTGAGGGCACCCACTAGCAGCAATCTCCACTGGTGGGAAACAGAGCACCATGTTTTTATTGAAGCTTTACATCCTCAAAGGAAACTACAGGTCAGGTTTCCCTTCTCCCTCTTCCCCACATCATTTTGCAGTAACTCTTTGCCCTCCTTTACAGAGGAGGCACTTAAGCTAAGATGCCTTTAACTGCATCTACTCTGGCCTGGCAAGGGATTACTCTTGCCATTGTTACTCTTAATCAAGCAAAATGTCACACAGTCCTCACCCCCTGACTGCCCATGAAGGCGGCTGTCCCTTACCTCTGGAGTCACTCAGTGCTTCTCTCAGAGCCCAGCATGCTCTGGACCACCACTGCCCCACACCCTTCCTCCTCCCCAGGCAGCACTGAGAGCACTTACTCTGCTGTTCACGGCCGGTGCCTTTGTCCTTGGCTGACACGTGAACGATGCCGTTGGCGTCGATGTCAAAGGTGACCTCGATCTGGGGCACGCCGCGCGGTGCCGGGGGAATCCCAACCTGAGAATGAGAGGTGCTCAGACATCAGCTCCCATTGGGACATGGTGCTAAGCACATTATCTTGGTGCTCTGTCAGTTTAATCAACTACTAGCTAGCCCTCAGAGCAGAGTCCTCTAAAGATTTGCTGGTATCACGTGGTGAATTAGGAGAATCTTGGCAGATTTAAGAGGGTATGGATATCCACCCAGGACAAGTGCACAGACACCGTGAGAGGCAACCCCCAAGTTTGGTTTCAAGGCAACAAAGATTCGCTTTATTTATTGCTAACCAAGCCCCTCTTCCATGGACAAGGCAGGATGCTGTTACCTCAGCTTTGGACATGAGTACACTTCAATGACATTTTAGAAGAGCGACAGGCAGCACAGTTTCCTTCAAAAGCACAACTCCCTTCTTTTGGCAGGGCTCTTTTAGCAACATGAAGTCTGGACAACAGGTAACAGCACCAGACTTTGCCAACATTGACCAATTCTGCTCAGGGAGCTAGTTAGGAATCAGGCAGGAATCCCTGAACACACCTGCTGTCCAGGAAGCAGGGCAGTTCCACAGCCGTGCACTGAAAAGCAGTACAAGGCTGGAAATGGGTTCCTTGAGGGACCCCAGGTAGCACAGAACTGTACCAGGTCAGGGCTTTGGGACACCAGAGGCAAGTCCTGCCTTCAGCATATCTACTGCACAGAGCTATTCAGGTGACCAGGCCATAAAGCTGCAATAACCCCTGTGCCACATAAGACTGCTCAGAAACCAAGCTCCTTCTCAAACCCTAGTTGCTCCCTGGCCACCAAAAGGCTGTCCCAGACACAGGCTGTGCTTTTAGAGACTGTTTTGTTGTTTCTTTTACTACAAATCAGGTCAAGTGTCTTCTGTAAGATGACTCCTCCTCAACACTGCCTTCAGGGGTCAAGTGAAATGGAGAAGGCTTTGAATTTCTCAAAGAAGGTCATGTCTGAAGTCACAAATACCGAGTAGCCAACATACCAAAGTGAACTGGCCAAGAAGTTTGTTGTCACTAGCCATCTCTCTCTCTCCCTGGCACACTTTAATCTCCACTTGAGTTTGTCCATCAGCAGCTGTAGAAAATACCTACAGAAAAGGAACAAAGTTACTGGATAGCCAGAAAATAGCAACACAAGAACTGATGAAGTTACAAGCTGACTAAACAACAATGAAATTAATAAAGAGAAGCTAGTTTGAGATAAAGAATCATTAAACACTCATTGTTCCCCTGTGCCTCTAACAAAACATTGAAGCACCAGGACTAGCAGCAGCCAAGCTCAATGGCACCTCATCCTATATGTACTCGAGCACAAGACAACTGGCAGTGCCACACTAGCAGCAGGCTCCAGTGAAAGCCTGACATTACCACCAGCAAGGCTCCTGCTCCAGCCCCACACCCCAGACAGAACAAGTATTATCAGCAAAAGCAGACACCAGCAGACCCAGACAAGGCAATGTGAAAGAGAGGGGGGTCACACCCAAGTCTACCAGGGACTTACAACACAGGAAATAAAGAATCCCTTCTGAGGCATAGAGACCAAGAAAGGTGTTCTCAGATGAGTGTGGTGCTCAGTTACAGAAGGTCTCCACACAATTCTTCAGAATGATGTGTTGACAGTTAACATCACGGCACACACCGCAAAGCTGACCAGGCAATAAACACCCTGGGGTTTCTTGGCACCCATTAACTCAATTTACCTCCCCTCTTGCGTATGCTAATAATCAGCTCAGTGGCTAATAATAAACCCGATTTCTACACTGCTTCTCCTTGCCAGAATGAGGAGACACAACTATCTATTGTGATGCTCTGGGTATCCTTCACTGGGTGTTTGAGGCCACCATCACAGAAGACCCACCCATCTCGAGTCAGTTCATACCTGGCTCTTCTTAGTTGGTATGGTGGTATTCCTGTTGATGAGCTTTGTGAAGACACCTCCCAGCGTCTCAATCCCCAGGGAGAGGGGAGTTACATCCAGCAGCAGCACATCAGTAACGTCACCGGCTAACACGCCGCCTTGAATGGCTGCCCCGATAGCAACGGCTTCGTCAGGATTAACTGCTTTGCTGGGAGCACGGCCAAACAATTCCTGCACAGTCTGCTGCACCTGAATGGAGGGAAGAGGCACAGCTCGTCTGCAGCAAGAGCCACCACTGCCCAGCGCCGTGCCCACGAGAGCGCGCCAGCTTTGCCTACAGGTTTGTATCGTTATGCTCCTGCTGCCAAGGAACCTTGTGGTGTGAGAGAAATACTAAGCTTCAAGCTTGCGACTGCTCCCTAAATCCCAGTCTTCCACACACCCTGGGAAATGGACTTTTTTCAGTCTGGACAACCCTTTCTCTGGAGACTTTCTTGGCATAAAGTTTGCCAGCCTCAAGTCAACCTACACCAATCCTTTAATAGAGCCCAGGCATATTCAAAAGGCTGCTCCAGGCTTACGAAGCAGGAGTCAAATCAAGGACTCCTGCTCCCTGGAAACTTGTGCAAGCCAACACTGGGCAGCACAGAGCTGTCAAGGATGGTTCAGCTACAGAGGCAGAGCACAGGGAAGGAAAAAAAATAAAACAAAACAACCCAGAGAAGGAGGTCAGTTAATCTTGTTTGTGTAGAATAAAAGATAAAAAAAGGAAAAGTACATTATTTTCATACTCATTGGGCTGTTCCACCAGTGAAACAGATTTGCTGTGTCAGCCTGAGCTATTTTCACTGCTCTGCCCTGGCAGAAGGATGTGCTCGTGACTGCAACAGGTTTACTAAGTTATCTAGAGAAGAACGCAGTAAGGTGTCTGCACCAGAGCACAGCTCAAGTCCCTCCTGTGCCTTACAAGGGAAGGGTGTGGGGCATGGTTCCCAGTCACAGCTCCCCCAAGTACACACGTGGAGTGCTGTAACTGCAACCACTCAGGAAGGCATTATGTAAGCTCAAAGCCACAGATGCTGGGGTTGTCATAAGGGAGTAAGAAAAAAAAAAAAAAAAAGTACTTAGGAAAAAAACCCAACCAAACCATAAAACAGTATTTAAGAGCTTTCTTCCATCTCTGAAGAATATACAATGTTTCAGGAAGAGATTCTCCACTTATAGAAGTGTTTTCCTCACTTGACACACAGCTAACCACACTGTTTTTCCTTTACCCAACTAGGACTCGGGGAAGGTCAGCACAGTTACTCCAACTTGAGCTTTGGCCGGAGCAGCAGCTTCTGTTTATCTTGTTGCTCTGGTTCCCCTGCCTGGGTGACCTTCTGCACACACTATTATCACCTCCAAACACCAGGCCAGGGAGAAAACCCCCACACCAAATGCCAAATCAATCCCAAGCAGGACCATGTGCACACCTCAGGGACTGCAAATCACAAATCTTAACAGCTAACACACAGCCCAGGCCTGACTGATCTCTATGGAATGAAATTCTGATGATCCTGAGCCCAGAAGCTGTACCCTTCAGGAGAGCAGTGTATGTATGTGTTAAATTCCAACTTCAGGGGAGCTGAACTGTGTTCTGCACTGCTGTGAGCAAGACCAGGAAACTACCCAGCAGCCAGAACCTCAGCTGCAAGACTCTGCATGTCAGCAGAGTAACCTCCTAAATTACACCCATTGGTGTTTAGCACCACAGAGTACGAGGGGCAGGTATTAGGTAACGAGTGTTTGGAACAGCCAGTTAAATACATCTGACAACACCCAGCCTCAAGTAGCCAGCAGGTAACAGCCATTCTGCTAGTGCAGTGTCTTCATAGGTAGCTCCAAGTGCTCCACACAGGGAGAAATCCACTGGAAGGCAAGGATTACCGAGAGGCTGCTGTCACTGACGTGTACCTTGATCACACGCTGAAGTTCACACCAAAAGAGAACATCCTCTGCAACTGAACAATGCTGCTTATGTTCAGTCCACATCGAAAGCAGAGTGAATTTTCAACTCCTGATACCTCCCACTCATCTTTGTGAAGTGCAAGTCAGCTGCAGCCCCCAGATCTGAGCTCATTAGACCATCACAGCAAGGCCCTTGCTGCTGCTTTCATGTGACTGCTTAGCACAGCTGCTCTGCACCTGCAGCCTTCAGCTCCCACCTCTTGTTACAGGTCACTCCTAACAGAAGGCCCAGGGAGCTGGGACAGCTTTGCCTGTAACAGGGACTTGGCTCATACCTTTGGCATTCTGGTCATGCCACCAACGAGGATGACTTCACCAATGTCACTCTTGCTGACTTCAGCATCCTGCATGGCTTTCTGGCACGGTGCTACTGTCCTTCTAATCAGATCAGCCACGATGCCCTCGAACTGCGAGCGACTCAGCTTCATGTTCAAGTGCTTTGGTCCAGAGGCATCCATAGTGAGGTAAGGAAGGTTGATATCCGTCTGCAGCACAGACACCGAGTGAGAAACAGGAGTTGGAAATATGGCATCTGTGTACAGGCTATAGATCAAATATAGGTGCTACTCTGCCTCTACTGAAGCAGCTGTGTGCCTGTTCCCTCTGCAGCCCACTCTGAAAATGGCAGGAGGTGTATTTTCATGTCTGATATCCCAGATGAGAGAGAGGAAAACGATTTCATTACACTTCTCACAGTTACAACCATTAAGTTCCAATTTTCATCTTGGGTTATTTTGAGGTCTTTTATCATTAAGCAAAACAATTTCATTTCTATCTGAACCAGGAGGTAAGAGCTGAAGTGTTACAAGTGACAGCCTTAATCCTCTGCCTTTAGCACAGGAAAAAGTTGTCCACCTCCAGAGGTCCAAAAAATTTTCACAAATGACTAACATCTGAGAGATGTTAGGTAGTAAGGTAATAACAAGGCAAGCTACTTGACAGAAATAACTCCTGGTTATTTTCTAAATGTAAACTCATGTTTGGCAGCCAGTGTTGCAATTTAACACAAAGATCATCAGTGCCTGGAGCCATAATCCCCACTTTTCATGGCTATTTCTGAATGATTTACAAATTCACATGCTGGATTTTTAAAGCCAATCTTATACTGAAACCATCTTGTTCAAGTGCTGAGTCATGCTGACATCAAAAGATACTATAAATCAAAGCAATTAAAAACATTAATGCTTTAAGCTCTAGAGATTTCAGTATATACAATAAATCCTCTGTTACTGGCTAGTGGTAGGCATTCACTTTATAAATAGCATGGTCAAAAATATTAGGGGAAAAATAGGACCAAAAGGAAGGTGTTTTCCCTTCACAGCTAAAGGGTTAAGGAATCCAGTTTTTTCCTGGTATGACCATCCTGTATCTGCCAACTCTTGAGCTAGTAAAACAGAGCCTGCTATGTCTCTGGCAGAACTATGCATCCATTGTGACTGGCCTAAACTCCTTGCTATGAGCTCCTCAGTGGCCAACAAAAAGACCACCATCAAAAAAAAATAAAAATTATGTTTATTCAGAAGCTAGGAACTGGCACAGTCCCCATTTCAATTACTATATAATTGACCTTAATTTCACTTAGGCAAGTCTATTACACCCCCATGCTCCTTATTTAGTAGTGAATAAAGCCCAAGCTTGAATGCATCAACACATGAAGCGGGTGGGGGTGCCCATTGTTAAGGCAAATCCTCTATAGGCAAATAAGCAAAGATTCTTCACAGAAATTACTTCTTGCTATTAAACAAATTAGCTGTTTCAGTGGAATTTGCAGCACCAGGGTTTTGGAACTGCTTGCATAAAGCCACAAGTGCTTCCAGTAGCACTAGATGCAGCTAAATTCCCTCATTTCATACTTCTGAAATACGTAAGAAGTTGGGAATAAGGTCACATTCTCTATAAGATGAGAAGTGGTGCCAGAAGACAAAATCCAGCACCTGCCAACATTCTCAGCTTCTGACAACTACTTGTGCTCCTGAACAGTCTCCCTGCTGAAGGGCTTTAAAGAGATACCATTTGGTTACATAGAAGCACGTTCTGCCACCTCAAGAACTCCAGGTATCACAATGTTTCACTGAAGCAAGTCACCTACCTGCACAGATGAGGAAAGCTCACACTTTGCCTTCTCTGATGCTTCTCTCACCCTCTGAAGGGCCATGTTGTCTTTAGTCAGGTCAACACCCATCTAAGTGACAAATGATACAGGTTAACATTGCACAGAGCTGCTCTTCACTGCAGTTCACCTTCCCAGCACTCTTGACTGTGAAGATGCTTGCAAAAATGCAGCCCAATGGGTGCACTTCTGCTGGTCCCATTCAACTGGACTGCAGATTTTAATTATTAAAAATAAGCAGACTATGGAAAAAAAGCAGACTAAAAAATAAGCCAACTATTTCCTAGAGGAAAAAAAGGCAGAACTCCTGCTAGTCTGCACCTTCCAGGAGAGGAATATTGCTCCTCAAAAAAACAAGTGCAAGAACTGGAATCCAGGCTAACAGGTGTCCAGTACTCTTAAAATTTCAACTGTGCCATAAATCACAAGCCCAATCTTAATCATTTAAGAAAACTCCCATTATTATTTTATAGAAGTGAAGTGAGGTTGAAAACCAGTGTAAGACACAGAAGGCAGAATGCAGATGGGACCTCTTACCTCTCGTTTGAACTCTTTTACAATGTGCTGTAGCAAAGCCTGGTCAAAATCTTCCCCTCCTAAGAAAGTGTCACCGTTGGTGGACTTCACCTCGAAGACTCCCTTCTGGATTTCCAAAATGGAAATATCAAAAGTGCCACCACCCAAGTCGTAGACTGCAATACTATGGGAGCAGAGCAGAAAAACATCACCCTTCACTTGCTGGACAAAGCTGCCTGGCTCTAAACTCGCTCTCCTCAGGAAGTGGAGTGCACGGAATTCATGTTGCTGTCCACAAGGTAAAAGCCTCTCCAGACAGCAGTAAACAAATTACTCAGCACACATGAGCATTCAGAGTCAAGGTGGGAGTCTCCTCTCAAAGACATGCTGCACAATGCTCAGCCCTGCCTGTTCTTTCAGAGAAGGCAGTGTCTTCTTCAGAACAAGACACACACGTGTCCAGTGACAAGGGCAGGAGGAACACCAGAACTGTTATTAAATGTTTTTCAAAATGTGAAGCTTTCACAGCATTGTCATTTATATCAGAAATACAGAATCTGTAACAAAACTCCCTGCATTTATATAACCACCCATGACAGTACTGGAAGGCTCAAGGCAAGGGAAGAACATACCAGCTGTGGGTACCTGGCACCAAACCTCAGTGCACCTCTTATGTGACACCTGAGCACCAACAGTGCCAGTCTCTCACCCAGCTGGCCTCAGCCACGCCTGTCACTGCTACCAGTGGGTAAAGTAATTAATCTGTCACTCAGCTTTCCTAATTATGTTGTAGCTGCAAGTTACAAACTCACTTTCCCAAACAAGTATGGCTGGCAAAAACAGGCATGACACTACACAGCACTGACTCACAGCTCCCAGTCTACCTTGGCAGCATTCCAACTGATGATTTTAAAACTCAGAAAGCAGAAGGGGCATTTCCAAAGCAAATTACAACATGCTCGTTGAAGAGGGGAGTTATCAACAGGCACTTACACTTTGTCTTCAGACTTGTCCAGACCATAGGCAAGTGCAGCTGCTGTTGGCTCATTTATCACCCTCAAAACATTCAAGCCAGCAATCTGCCCAGCATCTTTTGTAGCCTGAGGGGAAGAGAGGAAGAGTGTTGACTGCAGGAGACACTGAATGCAATTTATAAGGGCAAAAATCTTACAGCTTGGTGAATACCTGTCTCTGAGAATCATTGAAGTAAGCAGGAACTGTGATCACTGCATTCTTAGCTGAATGTCCCAGGTAATTTTCTGGAGGAAAAAGGAGACAAAGCATCCTTACAAGACAAGAATACCACCAAGTTGCTATTACATAGTTTAAAATAATTCTCCTGGACTAAGAACAGAAGACAGAACCAAGAACCTGATGCTTTCTGGGAAGATGTACAGAGGGCCTGCAGAAATCAAGTCCTTCCACGTAAGAGTAGCTTGTGGACTTCTGACAGGACGGCAAAGCACCTCTGCAATTCTGTCAGTGACTAGATGCCACTAGTGAGTATTATCTGGGAGCTCATCTTCAGTGTGTGGGACTGTTTTCCATTTCTTTGGAGTGTTCAACATGTGATGCATTTAAAACTTACTCATTTTCATCCTGTTTATAGAGCCTGCTGAAGATGATGTTACATTATTATAAATAATGTTACATTTACTAACTTCACAGGCATTTGAGATGGTGAGTCAGGAAAAACACCAATTACATCCTATCTTAAGGTCACACACTTCTCTCAAAGAAGAGAAAGATGTCATCAAATGCAGGTTCAGACCTGCTGAAAAATAAGAAAATGCAGGATACAGTGAGAAGGCACATAAGGTTTACACCCACACATCAGCCCCGCAGAGCCCTCACACTGTTCTGTGCTGCTTGCATTCCATAGTTCAACTCATGCACCATCCATGGCAAAAGTCACCAGACCTACTGAAAACAGATCCCTGCTGAACAGGGAACACCATCCTCAAAGTCAGATTCATCACACCCAGATGCTCACATACCATGCATTCATATTTTACTCTTGGGTGGAGCTTTAACAAGTGTCCAGGACCTAACACTAAAAAAATTAACTTTGGAAGGAACTTCAGCAACACCCTTTGGTCCTACCCTCCAAATACTTATCTCCAGATCCACAATATTTACCAAACAAGGCTGTAGAAAGTAGCTACCTACTGACCATTATTATGGTCATTAAGAGGTATTATACTCAGTTTCCCCAGAAAACATGTAAGGAATTGGAGAGTGGAAAAAAAAAACCAACAAAAAAACCCCCCAACAAAATAGCTAACCACAGCCCACAAACAAAAAACAACAAATCCATTTCCCCAGTCCAATAGTAACTTCCTCCAGTGATTTAAACTCGCCACTGGCTAGGAAGCCATTCCCTCAGCCCAACAATTGGGTCCCTTGAACACTCCCTTTCTTGCTACATATCCAGCAGCCAAGCAAGAACAAAGCCACTCAAACCCATGGCTGCCACAGCCCATGCCCAGCTGCAGCCAGGAAGGCACAAGGACTGCAGCTCATGAGGAAAAGGAGCTCCCCCTTCTGAAGAAGTGTGTTTAATTCAACACAACTCAGTCCATATTCAGTTTTGATAAGAATATGTTTTACACACATATCCCAGACTGAGATAGACACTGATCTTCCTGCAGACAGACAGCCCATCCCCATGTATCCAAGACCCTGCTCCAGAAGGATCCTCACACCAAAGATGTGTCTTTATGGCTGCAGCACTTCCATTTACCATGGCCCAGCACCAAGGTCATACTTGTGTGTGCAAATGGCTAAGACTAAATGGTACCAACCTGCAGTTTCCTTCATCTTCATGAGTACAAAGGCACCGATCTGGCTTGGGGAATAGAGCTTCCCATGAGCCTCTACCCAGGCGTCACCGTTGGAGGCACGGACGATTTTAAATGGAACGTTCTTACTGAAAAACAACAGAATTCCACACTCAGCTTCTGTATCCACACACAGTACAAACTCCCTACGATTCCTACCAGCGCATCAACGCCTACAAGTTCTGAACACTGAACTTGCCAACAGCAGCCCCAGATCCAGTGGGTTCCAGAAGCACCAGTACACTATTACTGGTTTTAATCAGCTGCACCATTAAACACAAGCCTGAGGTACAATCACATGGCTTTGACTGGAAACACCCCAAGAACAGGAGAAGTCTCCTTTGGTAGATGCTGACTGTTCTGTGCAGCATCTGCAAGGTTCTAAGGGAAGAGAGCCTAGTGGGTGGATCTTTTGACTTCTCAGAAAACCTTCAAAAGGTTAGTAACTAATGCAGTAAGACTGAAGGAAAATAGATTTAGATTACATGTTAGGAACAAACTATTTACTGTGAGAGTGGTAGAGACCCTGGCACAGAGAGGTGGTTGATGTCCCACCCCTGGAACCATTCCAGGTGAGGATGGCTGGGGCTCTGAGCAACCTGCTCTAGTTGCAGCTGTCCCTGCTCACTGCAGGGGGGTTGGACTAGAGGAGCTTTAAATGGCCCTTTCCAACCCAAACCAGTCTGTTTTTCTATGAAAACAGAGCTCAGCCCCTACAACATAAGCAATGAACTTTTCAGACACAAGGGCTTCACTGCTTGATCCCACAGAGGGTGGGCTGCATTTAAAGCAACAGCACCATGCATCCCTGCTAGGAATTCACTCTCCACCCTCACTCACATGTCCTTCTTCACTTCAGAGTCATCGAAGCGCCGCCCGATGAGGCGCTTGGTGGCATAGAAGGTGTTGTGGGGGTTGGTGACCGCCTGCCGCTTCGCCGGCATCCCGACCAAGCGCTCGCCCTCCGCTGTGAACGCCACAACCGAGGGCGTTGTCCTGGCGCCTTCAGAGTTCTCCAGCACCTGCGGGGAAACGGGGCAACGTCAAAGCCACCACCTCGGAGAGCACCGGCCGAGCTGTCCAATCGCCGACACCCTTAACGCCAGCTGGGTTTATCGATTTACACTTACTTTAGCTTGCTTTCCCTCCATAACTGCCACACAGGAGTTTGTCGTCCCCAGATCAATCCCAATAACAGCACCTTTAATTGCTTCTGAGCTGTAAAGTGTATGATGGGAAAAATTAAAATGACTATACAAAATCTCTAGATAGTAAAATGCTCCGCACGCTCTCAGCATCCTCGCAGATTCCAACATAAAACAAAGTTATAACTAATTCTGTCCCCCCATGACTTGGTTTATGTTTGTTCAAAAACATTCACCTGGAATCTAAACACTACTAATAAATAAATTTATCATTGCACAGCATGAAGAGCTGAATACACAAAGATAACAAATTACTCAGCTTGTGCAGGGTTCTCAGAGCCAAAGCTAATCATCTTTCTGACCCTGAGCAGCAATGTATTAGTCTCATTCTGAAGAATGGGAGTGGTTCTTACACAGGACAAATCTGAACCTCTTCCTTTCAAGCAGTGCTTTATTACCCCTTTCAAGACTGGAGAGAACTCCTGTTTTGCCTTATGAACAAAGCCCTGGGGTGGAAAGCACATTGAAGGCAGAGCAGGACCAAGTTTATCAGCTTCTCAGTCCCCACGACACTCTGTCACTCTGAACCCAGTTCAAACAAGACAAAGCCAGGACCCTGGACACAGGCAGCTGCTTGGGAGCTCCCCATGAACCAGCTCCAGGCAGCCTTCCCAACACATACAGCCTGGGGCCTGAGTCAGCACCAGCCAGCTGACTGAGTTACACAACTAACTGCCACTCTTTTCCCATTATCTGGCAAATAGAAAAACAAGCGATTAAAATGCACAAGCTGTTTGAAAACAATTGTGTCCCACCAGTGCTTGGGGTGGTTTGCTTTTGTTTAATTGTTTTTTTTATTCTTTTAAAAGTCAGACAGATCAAAACAATCCACATTTGGTGGATGCTGCTGGTGGTAGAAGAATGGGGAAAGAACAAGTCTTAAAAGTTCACCTGGAAAAAAAAGAACAAAACCAAGACCAAAACACAACCCTCCCACCCACACCCCTCCCCCCCCCAAAAAAACACCAAAAAACCCCAAAGAACCAAACAAACCCAAACACCCAAACCCAAACCAAAAACCACACCAAAACAAACCAAACAACAAAAGAAGAGACAAAGAAATAGCCTTAGCAAAGTTTTAGTTCCCCCTTGCTGGGTTTGCTCCATTACTCCATCTCTGACTTGAACAATCAGTGGAAGACAGTAAACATAAATATCAAGTGGCTAAACACGAAAAAACAAGAAAATACTTACGCATATTTTCTGCTGGATGCTGCTCTGAGGACATTTTGACTGAGGCCATTCCAGAATTTCTATAAAATAATTAATTCATCTATGTTACAAAGCAAATTTTGTTTTAAATACAAAGTTATCTTCAAGCCAAGACTTTAAAAGGTTAAAGTCTCTAAAGCAAGATGGACCTACGACAGTTTTGGTTTAAAAACTTAACTCCAAACTAAACAAGAATTTGAGAAAGTCTCAGCCAGCCATAAAAACTCAATTACTACCCTTATTCATCTGGTATTGATGATTTGTCTCACCAGAACAGAGCTATTTCCCTAACACAAAACAGCCTACGCAAATGCTACCAGGCAAAAGACATCTCAGCAAATTAACTCTGAAAGTTCAGCAGCAGATAAACATTAACTCCAATTCTCAGTGCTTCATGCATGATCAGCAACAAATTATCTACTACATCCCTTCAAGGATTTACAGTTGAGATTTTGCAGCAGCTCTTTAAGGTTTCTTTCAGTGGATGCAACTGTGCATGTACAAATCATCACCTTAAAGGCTTCTGAAAGAATTAATCCTTTTTTCTGTTTTGACAACGAGCCTTTAACAAATCTTAATTCAAACAGGACTGCCCCAAGATGTGAACATTTTGCTAATTTTTCACGACACTCGGCCTAGCCACGCTGCCCGAGTGAGGAGTGCCCGGGCTAGTCAGCGCGGGCCAGCGCCCCACGTCCGAGCCCCAGCCCTGCTCTGCGCGGGACACAGCGGCGAGCGCGCCCAGCACAGAGCGCTGCAGCATTTGGAGTCCGGGCTTGCTCTGACACTGCCCTCCCATCATTCTCCAAGCCTAATGTTCATTATTATTTCACGGCTGAGGATGAAAAATTTAGCAACTTTACTATAAACTACCTCAAAACCAGAGCCGGACACGTGGAACACGCTCCGGCTGCGCTACCCCCTCCTCACCCGCCGGCTGCTGGGACGCCCAGCACCACGGTTCAATCACCCAGTGAACTCTACCCAGCGCCTGGACATAGCCCCGCCGCAGTCAGGCCCCTCGCGCTACCCCCGTAGCCCCCTCCTCGCTGTCCCAAGTTTCCACCGCCTGCCCCGGTCGCCCTTCAGGCCTCTCTCAGCTCCCCGGGCCTCCCTTGTCCCGCTAGGCCTCTCGCATTCCCCTAGGCCTCCCCCGAGCGAACCTGCGCGGGCCCAGGGGGCGGAGGGGCGGCCCTTG